>JARYGA010057484.1:0-42683 GCA_030545235.1 Helianthus tuberosus
GTTTTGGTGATTCGGGGCCTTTATTTACCGTAGGTTTTGCTGATTTTTGAATTTTGAATTCTGGCGGTGATTTTTGTTTGGTGACCGTCGGTTATCCTATCTTTACTCTAATCGATGTGACTTTTGATATGCGTCACCCACCCTGACGTGTCAACATGTGATTGGCTATCTTTGAGGCGGTGGAGGTCTTATAAAAAGGAAAAAATAACTTTTCATTTTTACCTTTGTACTTCATCGTCTTCCTCTCCTTTTTCTCTAAAGGCGAAACACTACTATCAAGCAGGTTAGTGTCTTCTTTTCACCATGGCCAATAAGAGCAACTTTTCCGGTTGCTTTAATATTTTAAATAAAAACAGCCTGAAATGGTATGTGGAGCAGTACGCAATTCCTGCATCTTTAAATCCTGTTCTTCCCAAAAAAGATACGACCATTTATCCTTTTGTCCCAGGGAAGATAGGTGTTTACACCCGTATGTTCGACTACTGCAACTATCATCTTCCTTTGACGAAGTTCTTGGTCGAGGTTCTTCTGTTTCATGAGGTTCATCTCTCTCAAATGAACCCTTTTGGCCTTGCCAAGGTGTGTCATTTTGAGCTGGCCTGTCGTGGTTTGGACTTCGACCCGGATTTGAATGTGTTCCGGGCTTTCTATAAGCTGAATCGGTCTGGTAGCTGGTATACCTTTGAAGTTAGCAAGAAAAATGCCTGTTGTTATACGTGGATTACCTCCAGTTTGAAAGATTGGAAGGACCGTTTCTTCCTGGTAGACGACCGGTGCGTTCCGCCCTAGATGACGTGGAGACTTAAAAAGTCACGCCTTCCAGATCCTCTTCCTGAAGACTTCGCGTTTGATAAAAATTTATATGCGGCTTTGATCAGGGAGGCCGAGCGTGTTCAAAAATATCCGGAACACATTCTAGTCATGGGACGGATAAGCACGATCTGGTCCGAACCGGAATGGTATACTACCCTTAAACGGAACAGAGAGGGTTAGTTATGTTTTTAACTAGATATAGTGTTTCTCGTACTATTTATTATTATTTTATTTATTTATTTATTTATTTTTATATATTGTATGCTTCGTTCATGCGGGACTATGGATATTATTGTTCGTTTGTTTTGTGCAGTTATGGGTTTGAGAGATGCCCTGAGATTGAAATCCTTTGATTCCACCGAACTTGATGTTCGAGCCACGAAGACACCGAAAGGCGATCCACCGTATCTTAATGTTGTGCAAGAGAACCTTTATCCAATCAGAGAGCCGACTGTCCAGGTTGATCAAGGAGGTTCGGCTGGCCAAGGGGGTTCGGGCTCGGCACCCTCGATACGAACGGTGAATTTGGCTTCGGTTCAAACGACAGCAGTGGTTGGTGGTGACAAAGGAAAGAGGACGGGTTCGAGCGAAGCGAAAGGGTCCGGTTCCAAGATTATTTTGTATGGTTCGGAGCACCTCTCTGTGGAGGACAAGGAGTGAATGCTGAAGATGAAGGTGATGATGATGGTGCTGAGGCGCGTCCTCAGGTTAGCTTGAAAAGAGGACGAACCACTTCCTCCAAACCTGATCCGAATCCAAAGCAACTGAAGAAGAAGAAGTTAGATTTTAAAACAATTGTGTTGGGGGAAGATGAAGTCGATCAAGTCACCGGGTTTTCTACCGCCGGAGGTTTACTGGAGAACCTCGATGCTCATCTTCACGGTGGTAAGACCCCCAGGGATCGTCCCGTTACACTTCCTCCAAGTCCTTTATCCTTCGGGGGGTGAGCTACCAAGGTGATTGATCATGTCGATATGCCCGATCTTCAAGTTTTTAAGAAAGTCGATCCTTCTCCCTCGGGTAAGCCTACGACCGGAGTTGCCTCTAATATTTCCAGGCTGAGTCCTCAGCCGATTGATGGTGGGGATAGCGCCTCTTCATCTCCCCTGTGGTATGAAACTGAGGCTATTTTTATATGTCGGGAGCTAGGTTCGGGCGAGGCTGTGGATGTGGATTCTGCTCATGCTCTGGAGAAATATATCCCCGATTGGTCATTGGCTAACAAGGATAGGATCATGGATGCTTTATCTACGAAGATGGCGTTATTTCACCTTGGAACTCCTGCCGAGCATGCAAATTATAGGAAGATGAGCGGTCCAGAGCTTGGGAACGCTCTAATGCTGAACCAGGCTCACTCCAATTCTCTGGTGGTCGAGACTTATAAGCGGCGGGTCGAGGCGGAATCGAACTGTCGCAGGTTTGAGCGCGAAGTTGCCTCCTTGAAGAGTGAAGACAGTATTCGATCAAAAATAAAACAGGAGATTTCATCACTTCGTACCCAAGTGGACCGATTGAAGGAGCAAGTCTCGAAGGCGAAGGGAATCAACAAAGCTTCTCAAGCTTCAGTTGCGGCTGCCTACGAGGCTCGTGACAAGGCTGTCCATGATTTGGAGGATATGAAACTAAAGTTTGAGGAGTTAGAGAAAAAGTTGTCTGATGTTGAAGAGAGAGGTAAAGCGGAGCTAAAGAAGATGCGATCTTCCTATGATCAACTTTTGGCTTATCATCATCGTTTGATTAATGGTACGTTCTTTAAACGCCCTTCACTGTTTTGTTTTCTTGGTTCCTTTTTAAGTCCTTTGTTTCTTTGTTTAGATAAAGTTGAACTCGAGAGAGCTCGTGATAGAGCTGTGGAGTCACATCTGAACGCTGTTTCGGATATGAAAGATATGCTGACCCGGTACGACAAGGAGATGGTCGAGTTATACGGTCTTTCATCGGAGCTTCTTCTCACGAAACAATGGTTTTTGACGGATGGAGTAGCCTGGGTTATGAAATTGGTCCATCAAAGCCTCGAACTGGAGAAGGTAGTCGCGGATCTGGTGAATAGAGTTAATGCAGTTGGTGTGAACGATGGAATTAAACAAGGTTTTCAGGCTGCTAAAGACTCGGCTCGTTCTGTTGCAGAGGTTCTCGGATACGATGAAGGAGCCAAGGACGCCCTGGATGTCGCGATCAAAGCTTTTGATGACTTACACATATCGGTCCTTGAAAAGGTTTCAGATTTGGTGAACGAACCTCTGTCAGTTATAAAGCAGAGGAGTGAACTCCCCATCGTCAAGGAGGATTAAGAAAAACCTTGCGTGTGTTGCTGTAATCGTACAATATTTTATTTTTATTATGGCATGTAATTGTACAATCTAATTTCTGTTATGATTTTGCTAAACATGTTTCTTTAATTTCTATGGAATCGTATTTATGCCTGGCTTTTTAGCTTTAGTTTGCGTCCAAACTTTCGCTATTTAGCCAAATTTTGTTGGGTCATCTAGATGACCGGATCGTAGCAAGAACTTTTATAAGTTTGTTCTTTCTTGCTTAAATCCTTTATGCTTTTTATGGTCGGATCGGATCAGATCCTTTTGCTTAATAGATTTTTGTTATTTTTGAACTATTTAAGCCTTCTCGATCGGCCCGAGGCATGGGTCAAGGCCCGTTTGTGCACACTTTATATTGTTCGAACTTATACATAGATATGCTATAGTTTGTACTATTAAGATGCAGATCGCTTTATTCATTATCTCGATAGCATAGTTCCGGGGTAGACCCTCCCGGTTTTACAGGAAAATTAAAAACATGTTCGGGGCAGTACCCTCCCGATACTTACATGGACAAAGGGAATATTAACAATAAGAAAGCGATCTTTTTGGCCCATAGCGGGCGAGCGTTTACATGAAGCACTTTTTCAAATGAATCCCGTTCCATGTTCTTGGGACGAGAGTTCCATCAATCTTTTCAAGCACATAGGACCCTTTGTCACTAGCTTCTTTTATGCGATACGGTCCTTCCCATTTTGGGGTTAGCTTTCCTGGGGCTTCGATTCGACTGGCGTCGTTGTTCTGGAGCACATAGTCCCCAATTTTGAACTTATAAAGCTTGGTACGGGCGTTGTAGTACTTTTTGATTTTCTTTTTGTATCGGGCCTCTTTGATAGCCGCTATGTTCCGGCGTTCTTCCAACAAATCAAGGTTAGATCGGAGCTCCTGTTTGTTCTCTTCCCAGTTTTTGCATCTCTGATTCGGGAGTCCAATCTCTGCGGGAATCACGGCTTCGGTACCGTATGTAAGACTAAACGGTGTTTCTCCGTTACTTGTCTTGTGCAGGGTTCGGTGAGCCCACAACACGTTCGGTAGTTCGTCAGGCCATCCTTTTCCTTCGTACCCGAGCCTTCTTTTTATCCCATCAACGATTCGGAGATTTATCTGCTCGACTTGCCCGTTTCTTTGTGGATGAGCGACCGAAGAGAAGACTTGGTTAATTTTCAAACTTTCACACCACCGCTTGAATGGGTTCTCCGCAAAATGTTTTGCACTATCGCTCACTATATAGAGCGGAAGACCGAAACGACACACGATCTGCTCCCATAAGAATCTCGTCACATTATAGCCGGAGATAACCGTGAATGGTCGAGCTTCCACCCACTTGGTGAAATAATCTACCACCACTAGCAGATACCGAGCGCTCCCGCTCGATTGTGGGAAGGGTCCGACTATATCAACACCCCATTTCTGAAAGGGCCATGCGGCGGTTACTGGGATCATCTGGTTCTTCGCTTGGAGGCTTATCGGTGTGTGATTCTGACATTCATCACATTGTTGGAGCTCTTTGACTGCACTCTCGTGCATCCCAGGCCAATAATATCCTGCATTTTTTACCTTTGTTATGATCATCTTTGGCCCGGCATGGATTCCGCAAATGCCATAATGTATTTCTCTAATGATATAACTGGCTTGCTCTGGATCGAGACATTTTAACAGAGGGCCGAGGAAGGTCTTTCGGTACAAACCCCCTTCCTGCATTTGGTATTGAAGTGAGTTGATCTGAATTTTTCTGGCCTCCACCTTATCAATTGGCAAGACATCGTGCACCAAGTAGTTGATTATTGGTGTCATCCATGTTTGTGACGGAGCTTCCACTTGCATGACCAGTGGAGTGGCGATTGAAGGTGCGGTTAGCACTTCGACCCGTACCTCTTTAGCAAGATGGCTGAAGGACACGGATGCTAATTTGCTTAAGGCGTCGGCCTTTTTGTTTTTGCTACGGGGAATGTGCTCGATCTTGCATGAATCGAACAACGCCATCGCTTGTTTCACTTGTTCTAAGTATTCAACCATGTTGGCTTCCCTTGCTTCATACTCCCTTTTTACTTGATTTGCTACGAGTAACGAATCAACATGAGCCACGATGTTTTTTGCTCAGACTTTGACTGCTAAACGCAAGCCAGCCAGTAATGCCTCATATTCAGCTTCGTTATTGGAGCTCTTGAATTCTAAACGGAGTGCATATGTCATATCCATGCCATCGGGATCGGTGAGTATTAACCCTGCTCCTGCACCCTCGGCGCTCGAAGCCCCATCCGTATACAAAGACCAGGGTTTGTTTGGAGCTTGCTCCGTTCCTTCCACTTCCTTATCTTCCGTCATTTCGACTAAAAAATCAGCTATCACCTGCCCTTTTAGCGGACCCTTGGTTTTGAAGGTGATGTTGAAAGCACCCAGCTTGATCGCCCACTTTGCCATGCGACCTGATACCTCGGGTCGTCGGAGAACGTGTTGGATTCTTTGATCTGTTCGGACCTCGATTGGGTGGGCTTGAAAATATCGCCGAAACCTTCTTGAAGCATGGACCAATGCCAGAGCTAATTTTTCCAAATTTGGATACCTTGTTTCATAATCCTTCAACGTTCGACTTACGTAGTAGATAGGGATCTGAGCTCCGATTCGATGGGCGACCAAAACCGCGCTGATGGCGCCGCGTGATGCGGCCAAGTATACTGTTAGCATCTCGTCTTCTTCCGGTACGGTGAGGGTTGGCAATGTGCCCAAATAGACTTTAAGCTCCTCAAAATCTCGTGCAGCTTCTTCGGTCCATTTAAATTCCGATCTGAAACTTTTTCTAAGTACGTCCATAAATGGGAGGGACCTGTCTGCTGCTTTCGACAAGAAACGGTGGAGAGCGGCCAACCGTCCGTTTAAGGATTGAATTTCTTTAACTGAAGTTGGAGGCTTAATGGTAAGGACAACATCTATTTTGTTGGGGTTGGCTCGTAAGCCTCGCGATCCGACCATGACGCCTAAGAACTTCCCCTCCTCTACCCCGAATGTACATTTTTTGGGGTTTAATTTCATATTGATGCTTCGGAGTCGGGTGAATGTTTTAAGTATGTCTTTCAGCATGGTCTCTTCATCGTGACTTTTGATCATGATATCATCGACGTACACTTCCAAATTTCGCTCAATCTGATCCTTGAAAGCTTTGTTCATTATTCGCTGGTACGTGGCGCCAGCGTTTTTCAGGCCGAATGGCATTTTTGTAAAACAGTAAACTCCCTCATTAGTAACAAAGGCTGTCTTGTCCTCATATTCGACTGCCATTTGTATCTGGTGGTACCCTTTGTAAGCGTCTAAAAAGCATTTCAGCCTGAACGTGGCGACGGAGTCGATCTTTTCGTCGATCTCTGGTAGTGGAAAACAATCTTTCGGGCACGCGTCGTTCAAGTCGGTGAAATCAATACACATTCTCCAGGAATTGTCCTTCTTTCATACCATAACTGGGTTTGATACCCAAGTTTGATACCGCACCTCTCGGATGATCCCAGCATCTAGGAGACTCTTCACGTCTTTAGCAATTGCCATGGCTCGATCTGGTGCCATGTGTCTTTTCCTTTGTGCGATCGGCTTGATTGATTCTTTTACGTTCAGATGGTGTTGTGCCATGGATCTGGGAACTCCTTGCATATCGGAATGCTTCCATGCGAAAACGTCGATTGAGTTACTCAACAATTCCCATAGGAGCTTCTTCGTTCGTTTTGGGAGCTGAGCGCCGATGGCCACTTGTTGCTCTGGGAACTCCGGATTAATCGCCCAGTGTTCCGTGGGTACTTCAGATTTTTTGGAGCTCGTTTCTGCTGCGTGCCTTACTTCCGCGACGAATGACTTAGACTCCGAAAGGATAGTGGCGACCCCTGCCTCGGTGGGGAATTTTATGGCATCGTGTATTGTTGAACTAATTGCTCCGAGAGCTCTTAACCCGGGTCGCCCGAGTATTACGTTGTGTGATGAATGAGTACTGACAACCAGAAAGGTTAATTGAACGGTTCTACTTCTGTCATTATCTTTAAACGTGGTCGAAAGGGTAATTTGTCCTATCGGACGAACCACCTCTCCCGAAAAACTTATTAACGGGGTAGACACCTCGATTAATCTCTTTCTTGTTTGGGGGGACTAGCTGCTGAAAACACTGTAAATACATTATCTCAAAGGCACTTCCTCCGTTTACGTATATTCGTCGGAACAAATGTCCTGCGATCACGGCCGAGATTGTGATTGGTCCGTCTCGAGCATCTTCTGGATCGATCGGAGGAAAGTATGTAGGTTGGTGCATCCAAGCCGCCATGTGCTGGTTCAACCGTTTTACCCCCTTGATTCGGTAGACCGAATCATATTGATTCCGGCCTCGGTGTTTGGATTGTCAAGTGTGGTTGCTGATTTTTTGCCATCTTTTACTTCCTTCACGAGATGGGAGAGTTTTCCGGATCGTACAACTTTCTCAATTTCTTGTTTCAGTGCCCAACATTCATCGGTCGTATGCCCTTTGTCTCGGTGATATTCACAATACTTTTTGGAATGATTGCCTGATGTAGGCCGCTGCTTTGAAGGGGTAGGAAACCGAGTGGTTTCCGTACTAAGGATCTCGCTCGGTGACTTAGTTGACTCGGAGAACGTATTGAAGCGTACGTTACCGGTTCGGAAGTTGTTTCGATCAGATTTTTGGTACGGCCCACGACTTCGATTCCAATTGTTGTTTCTATCCATCGGTGGTGACGCGTTCCGTCTCCATGATGTGGTTCGAGCCTTCGCATTCTTTGCTGTTGTTTCGTTCGGTTGTCCGCAAACGCTTTTTCCCCAAACGAAGGCTTAAGCTCGTTCCATAAGTACCTCCATGGTCTTTGGGAGATCTTCATTGAGCTTTTCTACGAGCTGATTATTTCGAACCCCGTGACAGAACCCGGAAACGCGGAGTTGATCAACTGCTCCACTTATCTGCATGCTCTCTCGATTAAAGCGGTCGATGAAATCTTCTACGGATTCTCCGTCGCGGCGCTTTATGATATGAACTTCAGTAATGTTTTTCTTGCAGCGTCGCTGTTAACAGAAATTTTGTAAGAACATACGCCGGAAATCTTCAAAATGATCGATCGATCCTTCCGATAATCCATCGAACCATACTCTTGCTGACCCGGTGAGAGTCTGAGCGAACATGTGACACCATGCTGGCATGGGCCATTGTTCGACCTTGGCTGCTCCGGCAAAAGCGAACATGTGATCGTCCGGGTCGGACGTACCATCGTAGAATTTTAGCGTTGGGGGCATCTTCGATTTTGCCGGGTGCGGTGCGTTAGCAATTGTAACACCCCGAAAATATAAACCTTTTCATTTATAAATTGGACGTCGGTAATAAATAGAATGAACTAACTAGGGGTAAAAATAACCTAGTTAGAGGAAAGCCTTGTAGTAACATGTTAGTGTGTTGAAAACACCTAAAATAAAAACCTAATGATAGTTGGAGGGTTAAAGGTGTCAAAATTGAAATAAGTTTTATTAAAAAAAAAAACCCAAACACACACAAGAGTGTGTGTCTGGTTCGACTAAAACACAGGGGCGACCGCTCTCCTCAAACCTTAGTTCATGCTAAAATTGATCAATTGAAGGCACAAATCTGACTCAAATCGAAATCCAAGCAAAGATTAGTGATCTCCTTCGTAAAGTGATCATAAGGTATGCGAAAATTCGTTATTTCATTTCATCCAAAATTCTGAATGAACAATTATAATTTGAAATTAGTGTTGCATGAATGTTGTTTGGATGAAATTAGAATGAAATAGTGTCTAGGAATAAACCCTAGTCATTAGATTGTTGAAATTATGCTCAATGCTTGAGAATTCCATAATCACCATTGAAGGTGATTAATGGGTTTTGTAGAAGCATGTTAAACACTAGGGTTATAGTTATCATTCTAGTGTATTTTGAACTCTATAAAGTAAATTCAGATTTGTTGATGTAAAAATTTGATATGAACTTGCTTAGTTGATGTTAATCTTGGCTAAATGACAAGTTATGAACTTGATTTTAGATGTGTAAAAATCATGCCCACAAGGTGTTTGTTAAAATACCTAAATGAATGTTCATATGTTGAAACTATGGATGAAACGCGTAATTTCCTAATTGATTTAATTAGGGGCGATATGTGATAATACGGAATCTAATCATAATGTAGATTTTAATTAATTTCACGTATCATATGATTAGAGGTAGTTAACTAGTAGAAAGTTAAACTAACCAATGACGAAGTAGAATAATGATTTCGACATAGAAAATACGTAAGGTGGAATAGTCGTATTTGTTAATGACTAATCTAACCACCTTGTGAATGATGATGTTAGTTTGACGCTAAACGAGCTAGGTGGAAGCTTGAGGACGAAACGGGTCAAACGAATCAATAAGGAAAAGTAAAGCATAGTTTGGATGCGAGGTAAGTTAACCTTACACCCTTTTTAATTACAGTACACTTACTTGTAAATATTGATTTTGAATTATGTTATGTATTTGGAATATGATGTTCCGACATGGTACAATGCAAGTCGGAATAAGTAAAACTGGGGAGAAACCATAAGTTATGGTAAAAGGGGGTAAAATAGTAAACTAGTCGGGTGAAGACTAGTAAATAATGAATTTTGAACAATATGTTATGGGGTGAATCGTAACGGGTAAAAGTGGTTAAATAAATATCCAGACATGAGTTGACGGATAGTATAAAAGATGTGAAAAGACACTATTGGATGTAAGTCTTAACAGGTCAAATAATTTAATAAATGTCTACTAAATAATAAGAGCTCACAGTGTAAACCGAGATAGGTTCAAGGGGGGCGAGATGGTGTCGAAAAGCCATCTTATTAAGATAAATGGTTATTTAGACTAAACGCGTCAAATGGTGTCGTTAACACCATTCGACTATAATAACTGACGATCGCCTTATGAGTTTTGTGATCAAAGGGAAGAGCTATAAAGTCGCGAAGCTATTAATTAGTGATTAATAGCGAAAGGTATTATAGGTGGGTTAATACTTTGACCCGAGCCAGGTATGTATAAGTAAGATTATGGCTAAAATGTGAAATTTTGGTCAAATATATTGATAGAAGTCCTTCGTTGTAAACGAGGGACTAAAGTTGACCAAAACACCCTCGAATGGTAAATAGGGCAAACGACCCATGTGGGCCGTTAGAGACATGAATTATGGTAATGTAAACTTTAGATAGGCATGTAAGTATTAGGCAAAAACCTTCTCGGATCAAATGCCCAAAATGATTCTTTTGCCGTAAAGTGGCTAACCGAAGGGTAGATTTCGGAATAAATATTTGTTACACGTAAAACCCACTACAATAATAGTTGTGGTGGAAGATCACTCAATGAATAATGTGAAAATATGATTTTAGAAGGGAATTAGAGTAGTTATGCGTAAAAGCGCTTAAATACCCCTAGCGGGTCAAAGTAAGCGTAAAAACATAAACGGGTTAAGGATAATATGATAACCCGTGGATTGAACTTGGTGTGTTGAAATCATTTAATATATGATGCCCGTAGGAATTAGACGTAAGAAACAAGTTGGTTTAACAAAAGCATAATTGGGTCAAAAGCTTTGCTAGAAAGTTTAATAAATAAATTTTAAGCCGAGGGCTTAAAATCTAGAAAATTTGTAACCCGAGTGTCGGATTAATACTCCATGTGATGAAGAATAAAATTACGATCACGTAGGAAAAAGAATCGCGTAAAACGGATTCTTAAAAAGAAATTTATGCGCGTTTTAGTGCATAACAAGTTTAAGTTAGTGTAGCTGGGAATGTGCAGCACCAGCTAAAGATCAGTCTGTCGAAACAGGGGCGTCGTGTCACGCGACGAGTTAAGAAGTTCACCGTCGCCGCGAAAGAAACAGATCAACCTGTCGCGCCACACGATAGGCTCAATAACTGGCAAAAATACGTTTGTTGTTCGTTTTGATATTCGGACTTGATTAAATACGTTTTAAACTCGTATGACTAACCATTTCATGATCTATGAAATGTAGGTACATCATGGAATGTCGAATGACGATCAAGCAAAAACAAGGACCGAACACGATCAAGTTACATGCTTCCGCACATTGTTTTTGTCGTTATTTTTAAATGGCTAATTTATACTAATCATGATGTAATGTTTTAAAATCTATAAAAGATTTAATTTACCTGTATTTTCCACGTATATGAAACTAATATTACATGTTTGTTTTCGTAAATTATACGAAATAAGTAAAATAACAGCAAGGGTGTTACAAGTTGGTAATCAGAGCCCAAGGTTAAAGGGTAAAGTGTTCGGTTCGAGGCTTGATCGCAAATCCGATAAGTACACGTATATTAATGGTTAACATGATTAAAGTGTTGTGAACAACACATAGGGTTATCGTGTAATACACGTTACCTCAATTAAATGATAAACATAGTTGACGAAATTACACGCGTTGACGCGTATAGTAGAAAAGCCTTGTATTATTATACGGGCAATTATTGAAGTTGATATTACTAACTCTTGTAAATATTTTAATTGAAGGACACTCGCATATGAAGATAGCGGGAGTCTAACAAATTGCAGATTTGACGGAGGAACGGTCCAAAGTATGACAAGTAGAACATGCTCACCAAGAACTTAAATTGCGTAACGATCGAGAATAAATTAATGGCAAGGAAGGCCCGTTAGGGCAAGCATTTACCAGATGCACGTTTTAAATTCATTGCACGAATAGTAATATGCAACAAATACGTAGAGACTGACAGTTGCATATGTTGATTAAAAACTTGGAAAACCTGAATAGAATACCTATCCAGGATATTGTTTCCAAGAGAAATAAATAGAGGCATTACTTACATGGGGTGTAATGTGAAAATTATAAAAGGTCATGTATGCCAGGTGTTGATTGCTTACTCTGGCCAAGTAAGTAGTGAACACGTGGTACCATGAACTTTTTATGATGGACATATTTACGTCCGATGTGGTAAGGATGGAGTGAATGAGACGAATTAAAAAGGTACCCAAATAAATCAAATAATAGGATGTTTGATAATAATTGTAAACGCAAGTCGGATGACGGAAGCGTATTACATAAGAATAATGAGCCCGAGAGAAGGGACGAAGATTAATGTAAATGAAGATATAAATGAATGACCTAAGGAAAATTCCAGAAAATAAGTCATTATAGACGAAAGAGCCAAGGTTGACAGAAGGGGCAAGTAAAACCAAAGTATAGATGACCCGCAGGGTCATAAAAACGAAGGTAATGCCCACACGAAAAGACAATCGAGGTCGTTAACTTTGGTCGTAGTAAAGTAAGGACGACGATGATAATCGCCACTCATAATCTATAAGGCCGTCAAGGATGGTCACATAAAGAATAAAAGACATGATTGAACAAAAGCGATGGATTTCGCTAAGACGATCAAATGAATCAAAACGAAGCCTTAATGCATACCGAAAGGGTAGCAATAATAATGACTTCAGTAAAACACCCGGTTGATAGGTAAGGATATAGACTCATGCGTAGACCGAGAAACGGGAACGCGGATGAAAGTCAAAAGACTCGGATTATGAGTCATGACTATAAGACGATGAAATTTTGCAAACAACGATTTTGATAACTATGTTCAACTATTTTAAAGTTGGACGGGTCAAACAAAGAATGAAGTTTGACCTTCATAAGTGATGAAATTTCACACGAACAAGTTAAACGAGTTAAATAAAGGATGACGCTTGCTAATGTAAGTAAGCGCGAACTGAATAAATAAAAGTGCAAAATGTTAATAAACCTATGAAAAGGGTTATGGGTGTTAGAAACATTAAGATAAAAGAACACGGGTAATGGGTTGTAAAGTAGTATAAGTATGAACCGGGAAACGGTAAGCGTAGAACAAACCGAAGTGTGAATGACGTAAGGAGTCATAAAGTCGGAAGATTAGTCCGAAAGTAAACAAATGAAGCCTTAAACTAAGGTCAAGGCCAACAAAAGTTCAAAAGCGAAAATAAATGATTCCAAACATAACAAGGGATGCCTTAACGCCATATATGGATATATATACATTTGAATAAAGACATGAATAAAAGACGATCTACGGGATCATCATAACCTACGGAATTAAAAGTAGTGTTAAGGCCAACGGGGCCAAGAAGACCCTTGGGTAATAAATAAAAATAAATAAATAAACGAATTGTTAGGGTTTCACCTTAAAAAGGTGAAAATCTAAAGAAATAGCCTATGAGGCTAAGTGAAAGAACCTACGGGTCAATAGCGTAAGCGATGGAACTTGTTAAGATTCCCCGTGTAAAACGAGAACGGAAAGGAATAAATTATTGGTTGTCAATTTCCTTGATGTGAGTAATTGACATAAGCTAAAAAAAACGTTAAACTAAAATTCGGTTTTAGTAAGAAACAACATTTCAACAAATATGAATATTATGAGATGAACTCCGAAATGGTTAATATTAAAGAATATAGGTTTTAACACCGATAGGTGTAAAACGATACTTTCGAAGGAAAGATTTTCGACGATGAAAAGTCGACCTAAACTTAAACAAGATGTGATGCGATTACGGTCACTAAAAAGTGACATAGAATGTAACCACGTTGTAACGTGAGTTACGAGATATGAAATTAGAAATATGCAAAAGGCCGGGATGGCAATATGATATGCCCGAGTGACGGGGTATAAAGTGACGGCGACAAATCAGTCTAGCCGGTAAAAACCATTCAAAGTCAAAATAGTGTTACGACTTAGGCAAAGCGCTTGTCAATATAAAAAATTAGCTAGAAGTAAACATGTTGAATAAAAAATACGACCGAGTAATCAGATAACAACCCGGTCAAATAAGTGACCAGAATAAGAAATGCAAGCTGGAAGTAATGGCCTGCGAGGCCTTACACGTGAAATGCGCATACGCCTTCAAACCAAAAACACATTACCATACTTTTGGGTAAGATTATTATATGCGAGTAATGCTCAAGTGATCACCGAAACTAAGGTTCAGATGATCGAAACTAATAAAGTACGTGAGAAAGGTTTCGGGGACGAAACCTCTTTAAGGGGGGTAGACTTGTAACACCCTGAAAATATAAACCTTTTCATTTATAAATTGGACGTCGGTAATAAATAGAATGAAATAACTAGGGGTAAAAATAACCGAGTTAGAGGAAAGCCTTGTAGTAACATGTTAGTGTGTTGAAAACACCTAAAATAAAAACCTAATGATAGTTGGAGGGTTAAAGGTGTCAAAATTTAAATAAGTTTTATTAAAGCAAAAAAAAAAACACACACACACAAGAGTGTGTGTCTGGTTCGACTAAAACACAGGGGCGACCGCTCTCCTCAAACCCTAGTTCATGCTAAAATTGATCAATTGAAGGCACAAATCTGACTCAAATCGAAATCAAAGCAAAGATTAGTGATCTCCTTCGTAAAGGGATCATAAGGTATGCGAAAATTCGTTATTTGATTCCATCCAAAATTCTGAATGAACAATTATAATTTGAAATTAGTGTTGCATGAATGTTGTTTGGATGAAATTAGAATGAAATAGTGTCTAGGAATAAACCCTAGTCATTAGATTGTTGAAATTATGCTCAATGCTTGAGAATTCCATAATCACCATTGAAGGTGATTAATGGGTTTTGTAGAAGCATGTTAAACACTAGGGTTATAGTTATCATTCTAGTGTATTTTGAACTCTATAAAGTAAATTCAGATTTGTTGATGTAAAAATTTGATATGAAGTTGCCTAGTTGATGTTAATCTTGGCTAAATGACAAGTTATGAACTTGATTTTAGATGTGTAAAAATCATGCCCACAAGATGTTTGTTAAAATACCTAAATGAATGTTCATATGTTGAAACTATGAATGAAACGCATAATTTCCTAATTGATTTAATTAGGGGCGATATGTGATAATACGGAATCTAATCATAATGTAGATTTTAATTAATTTCACGTATCATATGATTAGAGGTAGTTAACTAGTAGAAAGTTAAACTAACCAATGACGAAGTCGAATAATGATTTCGACATAGAAAATCCTTAAGGTGGAATAGTCGTATTTGTTAATGACTAATCTAACCACCTTGTGAATGATGATGTTAGTTTGACGCTAAACGAGCTAGGTGGAAGCTTGAGGACGAAACGGGTCAAACGAATCAATAAGGAAAAGTAAAGCATAGTTTGGATGCGAGGTAAGTTAACCTTACACCCTTTTTAATTATAGTACACTTACTTGTAAATATTGATTTTGAATTATGTTATGTATTTGGAATATGATGTTCCGACATGGTACAATGCAAGTCGGAATAAGTAAAACTGGGGAGAAACCATAAGTTATGGTAAAATGGGGTAAAATAGTAAACTAGTTGGGAGAAGACTAGTAAATAAGGAATTTTGAACAATACGTTATGGGGTGAATCGTAACGGGTAAAAGTGGTTAAATAAATATCCGGACATTAGTTGACGGATAGTATAAAAGATGTGAAAAGACACTATTGGATGTAAGTCTTAACAGGTCAAATAATTTAATAAATGTCTTCTAAATAATAAGAGCTCACAGTGTAAACCGGGATAGGTTCAGGGGGGGGGGGCGAGATGGTGTCGAAAAGCCATCTTATTAAGATAAATGGTCATTTAGACTAAACGGGTCAAATGGTGTCGTTAACACCATTCGACTATAATAACTGACGATCGCCTTATGAGTTTTGTGATCACAGGGAAGAGCTATAAAGTCGCGAAGCTATTAATTAGTGATTAATAGCGAAAGGTATTATAAGCGGGTTAATACTTTGACCTGAGCCAGGTATGTATAAGTAAGATTATGGCTAAAATGTGAAATTTTGGTCAAATATATTGATAGAAGTCCTTCGTTGTAAACGAGGGACTAAAGTTGACCAAAACACCCTCGAAGGGTAAATAGGGCAAACGACCCATATGGGCCGTTAGAGACATGAATTATGGTAATGTAAACTTTAGATAGGCATGTAAGTATTAGGCATAAACCTTCTCGGATCAAATGCCCAAAATGATTCTTTTGCCGTAAAGTGGCTAACCGAAGGGTAGATTTCGGAATAAATATTTGTTACACGTAAATCCCACTACAATAATATTTGTGGTGGAATATCACTCAATGAATAATGTGAAAATATGATGTTAGAAGGGAATTAGAGTAGTTATGCGTAAAAGCGCTTAAATACCCCTAACGGGTCAAAGTAAGCGTAAAAACATAAACGGGTTAAAGATAATATGATAACCCGTGGATTGAACTTGGTTTGTTGAAATCATTTAATATATGATGCCCGTAGGAATTAGACGTAAGAAACAAGTTGGTTTGACAAAAGCATAATTGGGTCAAAAGCTTTGCTAGAAAGTTTAATAAATAAATTTTAGGCCGAGGGCTTAAAATCTAGAAAATTTGTAACCCGAGTGTCGGATTAATACTCGATGTGATGAAGAATAAAATTATGATCACGTAGGAAAAAGAATCGCGTAAAACGGATTCTTAAAATGAAAGTTATGCGCGTTTTAGTGCATAACAAGTTTAAGTTAGTGTAGCTGGGAATTTGCAGCACCAGCTAAATATCAGTCTGTCGAAACAGGGGCGTCGTGTCACGCGACGAGTTAAGAAGTTCACCGTCGCATAACGTGACTGCGGCCGCGGGCCGCGAAAGAAACAGATTAACCTGTCGCGCCACGCGACAGGCTCAATAACTGGCAAAAATCTGTTTGTTGTTCGTTTTGATATTCGGACTTGATTGAATACGTTTTAAACTCGTATGACTAACAATTTCATGATCTATGAAATGTAGGTACATCATGGAATGTCGAATGACGATCACGCAAAAAGAAGGACCGAACACGATCAAGTTACATGCTTCCGCACATAGTTTTTGTCGTTATTTTTAAACGGCTAATTTATACTAATCATGATGTAATGTTTTAAAATCTATAAAAGATTTAATTTACCTGTATTTTCCATGTATATGAAACTAATATTACATGTTTGTTTTCGTAAATTATACGAAATAAGTAAAATAACAGCAAGGGTGTTACAAGTTGGTAATCAGAGCCCAAGGTTAAAGGGTAAAGTGTTCGGTTCGAGACTTGATCGCAAATCCGGTAAGTACACGTATATTAATGGTTACCATGATTAAAGTGTTGTGAACAACACATAGGGTTATCGTGTAATACATGTTACCTCAATTAAATGATAAACATAGTTGATGAAATTACACGCGTTGACGCGTATAGTAGAAAAGCCTTGTATTATTATACGGGCAATTATTGAAGTTGATATTACTAACTCTTGTAAATGTTTTAGTTGAAGGACACTCGCATATGAAGATAGCGGGAGTCTAACATATTGCAGATTTGATGGAGGAACGGTCCAAAGTATGACAAGTAGAACATGCTCACCAAGAACTTAAATTGCGTAACGATCACGAATAAATTAATGGCAAGGAAGGCCCGTTAGGGCAAGCATTTACCAGATGCACGTTTTAAATTCACTGCACGAATAGTAATATGCAAGAAATACGTAGAGACTGACAGTTGCATATGTTGATTAAAAACTTGGAAAACCTGAATAGAATACCTATCCAGGATATTGTTTCCAAGAGAAATAAATAGAGGCATTACTTACATGGGGTGTAATGTGAAAATTATAAAAGGTCATGTATGCCAGGTGTTGATTGCTTACTCTGGCCAAGTAAGTAGTGAACACGTGGTACCCTGAACTTTTTATGATGGACATATTTACGTTCGATGTGGTAAGGATGGAGTGAATGGGACGAATTAAAAAGGTACCCAAATAAATCAAATAAGTAGGATGTTTGATAATAAATGTAAACGCAAGTCGGATGACGGAAGCGTATTACATAAGAATAATGAGCCCGAGAGAATGGACGAAGATTAATGTAAATGAAGATATAAATGAATGACCTAAGGAAAATTCCCGAAAATAAGTCATTATGG
Organism: Helianthus tuberosus; assembly: GCA_030545235.1. Classification (NCBI taxonomy): domain Eukaryota; kingdom Viridiplantae; phylum Streptophyta; class Magnoliopsida; order Asterales; family Asteraceae; genus Helianthus; species Helianthus tuberosus. The sequence continues at coordinate 18,114 of JARYGA010057484.1, forward strand.
ACGAAAGAGCCATGGTTGACAGAAGGGGCAAGTAAAACCAAAGTATAGATGACCCGCAGGGTCATAAAAACGAAGGTAATGCCCACACGAAAAGACAATCGAGGTCGTTAACTTTGGTCGTAGTAAAGTAAGGACGACGATGATAATCGCCACTCATAATCTATAAGGCCGTCAAGGATGGTCACATAAAGAATAAAAGACATGATTGAACAAAAGCGATGGATTTCGCAAAGACGACCAAATGAATCAAAACGAAGCCTTAATGCATACCAAAAGGGTTGCAATAATAATGACTTCAGTAAAACACCCGGTTGATAGGTAAGGATATAGACTCATGCGTAGACCGAGAAACGGGAACGCGGATGAAAGTCAAAAGACTCGAATTATGAGTCATGACTATAAGACGATGAGATTTTGCAAACAACGATTTTGATAACTGTGTTCAACTATTTTAAAGCTGGACGGGTCAAACAAAGAATGAAGTTTGACCTTCATAAGTGATGAAATTTCACACGAACAAGTTAAACGAGTTAAATAAAGGATGACGCTTGCTAATGTAAGTAAGCGCGAACTGAATAAATAAAAGTGCAAAATGTTAATAAACCTATGAAAAGGGTTATGGGTGTTAGAAACATTAAGATAAAAGAACACGGGTAATGGGTTGTAAAGTAGTATAAGTATGAACCGGGAAACGGTAAGCGTAGAACAAACCGGCGTGTGAATGACGTAAGGAGTCATAAAGTCAGAAGATTAGTCCGAAAGTAAACGAATGAAGCCTTAGACTAAGGTCAAGGCCAACAAAAGTTCAAAAGCGAAAATAAATGATTCCAAACATAACAAGGGATCCTTTAACGCCATATATGGATATATATACAGTTGAATAAAGACACGGATAAAAGATGATCTACGGGATCATCATAACCTACGGAATTAAAAGTAGTGTTAAGGCCTACGGGGCCAAGAAGACCCTTGGGTCATAAATAAAAATAAATAAAAAAACGAATTGTTAGGGTTTCACCTTAAAAAGGTGAAAATCTAAAGAAATAGCCTATGAGGCTAAGTGAAAGAACCTACGGGTCAATAGCGTAAGCGATGGAACTTGTTAAGATTCCCCGTGTAAAACGAGAACGGAAAGGAATAAATTATTGGTTGTCAATTTCCTTGATGTGAGTAATTGACATAAGCTAAAAAAAATCGTTAAACTAAAATTCGGTTTTAGTAAGAAACAACATTTCAACAAATATGAATATTATGAGATGAACTCCGAAATGGTTAATATTAAAGAATATAGGTTTTAACACCGATAGGTGTAAAACGATACTTTCGAAGGAAAGATTTTCGACGATGAAAAGTCGACCTAAACTTAAACAAGATGTGATGCGATTACGGTTACTAAAAAGTGACATAGAATGTAACCACGTTGTAACGTGTGTTACGAGATGTGAAATTAGAAATACGCAAAAGGCCAAGATGGCAATATGATATGCCCGAGTGACGGGGTATAAAGTGACGGCGACAAATCAGACTAGCCGGTAAAAACCATTCAAAGTCAAAATAGTGTTACGACTTAGGCAAAGCGCTTGTCAATATAAAAAATTAGCTAGAAGTAAACATGTTGAATAAAAAATATGACCGAGTAATCAGATGACAACCCGGTCAAATAAGTGACCAGAATAAGAAATGCAAGCTGAAAGTAATGGCCTACAAGGCCTTACACGTGAAATGCGCATACGCCTTCAAACCAAAAACACATTACCATACTTTTGGGTAAGATTATTATATGCGAGTAATGCTCAAGTGATCACCGAAACTAAGGTTCAGATGATCGAAACTAATAAAGTACGTGAGAAAGGTTTCGGGGACGAAACCTCTTTAAGGGGGGTAGACTTGTAACACCCCGAAAATATAAACCTTTTCATTTATGAATTGGACGTCGGTAATAAATAGAATGAACTAACTAGGGGTAAAAATAACCTAGTTAGAGGAAAGCCTTGTAGTAACATGTTAGTGTGTTGAAAACACCTAAAATAAAAACCTCATGATAGTTGGAGGGTTAAAGGTGTCAGAATTGAAATAAGTTTTATTAAAAAAAAAAACCCAAACACACACAAGAGTGTGTGTCTGGTTCGACTAAAACACCGGGGCGACCGCTCTCCTCAAACCCTAGTTCATGCTAAAATTGATCAATTGAAGGCACAAATCTGACTCAAATTGAAATCCAAGCAAAGATTAGTCACTACTAGAAAAAGGAACAATTTCCTACAGAAATTTCCTACACAATTTTTTTCGTCACAGATTACAACGCTTTTATGACGAATTTCCTAAAAAATGATTTCAAGATTTGTTACAAATTTTCGATGCATCCATGACGAAAAATAAGAAAACCCTAATTAATTGACACTTGCGTCACAAATCTGTCAGAAATAACCTACAAAATGTTAATTATTATTCTTTACCGAATAAATATTTATATAAGCAAAAAAAATAAGGGAAAATAATATCGTTTCCTACACATTTATGACGAAAAATAAGAAAACCTTAATTAATTGACAATTGCGTCACAAATCGGTCAGAAATAATCTACAAAAGGTTAATTATTATTCTTTATCGAATAAATATTTGTATAAACAAAAAAATAAGGGAAGATAATATCGTTTCCTACACAATTATGATGAAATATTTAACTTATAATTAACTTAAACCATCCGACGGAATTCCGTCACAACTTGTGACAAGTTTCCGACAAAAAATAAGAAAACCCTAATTAATTGACAGTTGCGTCACAAATCTGTCACAAATACTCTACAAAAGGTTAATCATTATTGTTAACCGAATAAATATTAATATATGCAAAATAATAAGGGAAATAATAATGATGTTGGACTTAAGAAAGACGAAATGTAAAAATCATTCGTCATAATTCGGTAGAAAGCTGGTAGCTATTTCCTACGCATTTATGACAAAATTTATATTCTGTCAGAAATCAGTCACAAGTTGTGACACATTTCTGACGATTTATAGTATTTGTCACAAATATGTAGGAAATAACCCATATAATAATTCTTATTTTATTAAATGTATGTACCTACCTATGTGTAGGGATGAGCATTTTGTACTTGGTACCGGTATTACGAATTTTTTTCATATCGATTTTTTAGTGGGTACCGAATCAGTACCCACTTTTTGGCATTTTCAATACCGATACTGTCGGTTCGGTATCAATTTGGTACGGTACATGGTACGGTATACCAAATTTTACATTCAAATACCGCTATCGTCCTGGTAAAAATCGCCAAAAAAGGCTAAGTTATATGAAAAGCTATATATCTTAAAAGAATGCATTATTACTACTCTAGAATACCACAAATATTAGTAGTAATGGTTATAGCGTTAATAATAATAAGTAAATCTTTACCAAGAGCATGGCGATCAAGCAAAATTTACTTTGTAAATGGTTATAAATTTCACACTCAAGAGCATGGTAAGGGACATGCGACCAATGACCAATAGTAGATCATATATGTGTTAATGAACCATATTGGGCCATAATGGATCATAACGACCAATAATGGATCATACATGTCTTAATGTACCATATTGAGCCTTGATGGGTCACAATGCCCAATATTTGTTCATAGATATCTTAATCAATAACATTGAGCTTAAATGGATCACAATGTCCAATAGTGGATCATACATATCTTAATGGACCAGATTAAGCCTTAATGGATCACAATGGCCAATAGTAGATCATATATGTCTTAATCAATTATATTTCCATATGGATGGTTTCAGACATTTTCTTTAATGCTGCACGGCTGCTTTGATTGATTGAATTGTCTTACTGTAACAAATAACTTAATTAATTGCCCTCTATGTTTACATTTTGTAATGGTTGTAATGGGTGGATTTTTGTTTATAAACATTATGAAAGGATGCTTTCAGGCATTTTCTCTACTGCCGCACGGTTGTTTAAATTGATTGAATTTTAGAGGTTTGATCTGATATTCTTGATTTGTTTTTAAATATATAAAACTGGAAACACAGAAAAAAAAATATTTTTTCTTTTTTAAATGTTCCGTTGCAAATGCTTAGGAAGTTACAAAACAAATAACAATATTTTTTATTAAATTTTATTTAATGTCGTCAGAAATGCGTAGGAACGGAGTGTTTGGAATGCGTAGGAAAGGAGTGTTAGAAATGCGTCAGAAAGGAGAGTCGGAAATCCGTAAAAAATGAGAGTGTCAGAAATGCGTCAGAAAATTGTGGCGGAATTGTGTAACAAAATAAAAAGTAATAATCATATTATTATTAATAATAATTGTAATAATGTGTAGAAAATGCGTAGGAATTTTCGACACCAAATTTTGGTTGGAAATGCGTCGTAAGTTGCGTAGGAAATGCGTAACAAACCAGTTTCCTACGAGGGGTTTTCCTACATATACATTTTGTCAAAAATTTGTCGGAAATCGCGATTTGTGACGCATTTTCTACGAAAAACGGTATAGAAAATTTTGGATTTTCTAGTAGTGAGTGATCTCCTTCGTAAAGCGATCATAAGGTATGCGAAAATTCGTTATTTGATTCCATCCAAAATTCTGAATGAACAATTATAATTTGAAATTAGTGTTGCATGAATGTTGTTTGGATGAAATTAGAATGAAATAGTGTCTAGGAATAAACCCTAGTCATTAGATTGTTGAAATTATGCTCAATGCTTGAGAATTCCATAATCACCATTGAAGGTGATTAATGGGTTTTGTAGAAGCATGTTAAACACTAGGGTTATAGTTATCATTCTAGTGTATTTTGAACTCTATAAAGTAAATTCAGATTTGTTGATGTAAAAATTTGATATGAACTTGCCTAGTTGATGTTAATCTTGGCTAAATGGCAAGTTATGAACTTGATTTTAGATGTGTAAAAATCATGCCCACAAGGTGTTTGTTAAAATACCTAAATGAATGTTCATATGTTGAAACTAAGAATGAAACGCGTAATTTCCTAATTGATTTAATTAGGGGCGATATGTGATAATACGGAATCTAATCATAATGTAGATTTTAATTAATTTCACGTATCATATGATTAGAGGTAGTTAACTAGTAGAAAGTTAAACTAACAAATGACGAAGTCGAATAATGATTTCGACATAGAAAATACATAAGGTGGAATAGTCGTATTTGTTAATGACTAATCTAACCACCTTGTGAATGATGATGTTAGTGTAATAACTCTCATCAAAAGTCCTAATTATTATTTTAATTGTCCAATAGGAAACCCTAATTAAGAAACCCAAGTGATTCTGTATAAACCCTAAAATTTTCAGAACAATCAGAATCAGGATCAGGGCCCCTAAAACCAGGGGGTATTCCCTAGTTACGATTATCCACTTAATTTGTTGTCAAAAACGAATTTTATCATTCCGTCAACTCAGCAAGGCTAGTTAGGGACGTGGCTACCCTATGGTAGGGTGTGACCCCTCGCGCCACGCGACGCCCAAAGGGGTACCCTCGCGTCACGCGAGGGGGTCAAAATTTCATGTATAAATAGTGGGGTTTGGGACTTGAATTCTGGCACTTGAACAACGTAGAAATTCAAAATATACACTGAGATATCGTAGAAACAGTTCTAAAACACACACGATCATAAATCGCTGCCGCAAAACAGGGTAATAACTCGATCGCTGCTACGATTCAATGTCCGATCGATTAAACTATCCAATGGATGTTTAAGTGCTGCCCACATTAGGGTATATGCTTTGTCATTCATCGTTAATTCGATGGATGTTTAAGTATCGCACTTTGTCATTCGTTGTGAAGGTTTAATCTCGTGAGTTATCGTAAATGTTGTATTAGTTACTAACCTAGTTTGTGTGCATGTTATTAATTTAGGTAACAAGGCTAATCCATAGACTAGATTCTGTCCGTGTTAAATCTGCAATGTGAGTCATTCTCTTTTTATCAAATTTGTTTACAAAAGCATGTTTATTTTCAAAGTTATAATTACAGTGATTAAGTCTTTGTAATCACCAAATTACAGCCGGTATGTGGGGTTTTGTATACATTACTTGATAATCTTCACCATTGGACAACGGGGTAGCCAATGGGTGATATGACCATAGTCACAGAAACGAGTCGAGTGACAAATACCGTGGGTAGTTGGTTGATATCTGGAAACATTGTAATCTCTCTTAATACTGTAAATTATAACAAACGTGTCATTTTAGTAAATAGAATGATTCACCAGTATTTCTCGCTGACAAAACCTTTTTCAAACATGTTTCAGGTAATCTATTGTGATTCAAGAAAAGTGCCGTGAAGCACTACAAGCTTAAGGAAGTGGCTCAATATAAAATAAAGAAACATGTTTTTGTAAAAATAAAGATTTCTCCGTGAAATCATATTATTGTAAATTATCGGGGTTTATCCCGAATTGTGAAATAAAATAATCGTGAAATTTAAGTTTTAAAAAGATCCTGAAGAAATCTTCCGCTGTTAACTCAATTAAATAAATACCACGGGATTTTCTGTCCCGCGGCTCCTGATCCGGGTAAAACTGGGTCGGAGGTCGTGACAGAAAAAGGTGGTATCAGAGCCACTGATTTAAGCCAATTAAGTATTTAGAAAATACTTAATTTTACTAATTGCCATTTTGTAATTTATGTGTTTTATTAATTGAATATTTGTATACAATATGGGTAAACAAAAGCTTTCAAACATCTATCTTAAATTAGATAGGTCATCAAACGAGAAGGGAAGTTCATCCCAAACAAATTCCTCAAAACACTATGCAAATCCTGAAGAAGGAATATTTGTCCGAAAGGCACAATATGAGGAACCACTTTCTCCTAATAAAAGAAGTTTGATTATTAGGAAAAGTCAGGAGAAATTAAAGAAATCACAACCAAAAGAAAAGAGAGTTAATCAGAAAACCCAAAAACTAGGCAGTAACCCACCATGGGAAGACAAGTTAGATGAAAAATGGGCAGATCTCTATATGCTAGCCACTGTAGCAGTAAATGCAAATCTTTAACTACTCTGATTCAAGTTTTAGTAACCTTATCTCCTACAAGCCAGAAATATTATTCAGTAAAATAAATAAGCTACAATAAACCCTGGTGTGTTTTAATTTTTAGTTGTCTTTGTTAGTCACACGGTATGAAATAATATTTAAAGGTTATTTATGAAGATTTTGTTATAAAAATTTTAACTTAGCATTTTGTGTATTTTGCATATATGTTAAACAGCATGAATGACTTGTCTGTAGCCCTTCAGAATTTAAATCTCTATCCGGTGAAAATAGAGGTTTCCAGAGATTTTAATAGGTATATACCTGATATAGAAGAACCTATGGAATTCAACGCTCCACCTCAAGAGAAACCCAAGCCAAAGAAAAGGAGAAGATTCGTGGGATGGAGGCGTGTGCGCAGAAGGAAACCCGCCACTAGGAAGATTCCCAAAATAGAAAATCCATTAGACAAAGGGATGGGGATTGAAGTCGGGGAAGGTTCTAGGCAGATGGAAATGCAGTTTGAGGAATATTCTAGGCAAATGGAAATGGAGTTTGGGGAAGGTTCTAGGCAAACCAAGGTAGAAATTGGGGAAAGCTCTAGACAAATTGAGGAGTTACCATTTCAGGAGGAATTGGATCGTGCATTGGCGAGCTGTGATGTCGTCAGGCCTATTAATAATAACCTCTACCCTTTTCCTGCTGAAAATCAACTTCCAATAAATTTGGAACCAGCAATCCCAGAACCTATAATCCACACCCAACCTCTAGGAATGGACGAATGGTGGACTAATGATTGGCAATTCCAAAACCTTCTCAACAGTACTTATTCCTTTCTCCCTCAGTTTGACCCAGAACCTATACCAAACCCACCAATGAGCAATGAAAATTTATCTGAACTCCGCCACTTTGGTGAGGAGCTGGTGGATGCAGGAAATAGGATCAGGGAAGTAGGAGAACAAATTTCCTGGAAATACGACGAAAGGGAACGTCGTTACTGAAATACCAATTAACGAAGGATAGTGGGTTTGTGAAACTGTGGTTGTATAATAAATACTAAAATATAATATTGTAAAATAACTACAAATAAAACTTTGTAAGATTATGATGCATAATATATATATAAAATAGACTCGAGAAATCGATAGTTTTGACCATATATGTATTGTGAAATTTGTATGAGTGTTTTGTGTATAATTGTTATTTATTCGATACTAATAAATTATATATATTAATTATCAGATGGAAAACGCTAATAACGAACCAGTTAATGAGGTTAATCAATCTGAGCAACATCCGGAGGATCAATTTCTAAATAGGCAAGATATCGAAAATATCGTTGCTCAGGGAATAGCCAATGCTATTCCAGCAATAGTTGCTGCTGTTAGAAATCCAATCGAACCTCAACAAATCGTTCCTAGCAAACGTATTTCTGAAGATAATTTCAGTAATAGTGTAAATGGAGGCGGCAATCATACTAATAACAATAACGATACACGGCAGGCTCCGCTCCTTAAGAAAATGAAAGCTGCAACACCTGGTTGCACTTACAAAGAATTTCTTGCTTGTAAACCCGCTGAATTTGCAGGCAATGAAGGAGCGACTGCGGCACTGCGTTGGTTAGAGAAAACCGAGGCAGTAATTACAATAAGTAAATGTGCCAAGGACGATCAGGTCATGTACGCGTCGAATCTTTTTAAAGAAGGGGCACTAGAATGGTGGAACACGGTGTTACAAGCAAAAGGAAGGATGATGGCGTATGCTATGAATTGGGAAGAATTTAAGAGTCTTGTAGAAAGAAAATTCTGTCCCGAATATGAAAAAGATCAAATGGCGAATAAGTTCTTAAATCATTGAATGACGGGTGTAGATTGTCGAGGATATACTTCGACATTCTTTGAATATGCTAGAATGGTACCAACACTGGCTTCGCCAGAACCGGTACTTATTTCTCGCAATATTTGGGGACTGATTAGCGAAATTCGTAATATCGTTAAAGCTGCGAGACCTCGTACTATTGACGATGCGGTAGAATTAGCTAACACCCTAACTGACGAATTGGTACGCACAAGAGATGAAAACAAGAAAAAGGAACTGGCTCAGAAAATTACCCAAGGATTCCGTACGGGTAATAACAACAGTTTCAAGAAAAGAGGAATAGGGCAATCCTCAACTTCACCGTTTTGCAGGAATTGCAGAAAGAAACATTATGGAAAATGCAATATAACCTGCAACTTTTGCAAAGCTGTAGGACATCGTGAAGAAAACTGTAGAAAGAAAACCATAATCTGCTTTAACTGTGGAGAAGCGGGGCATTTTAAAACAGAATGTCCTAAATTGGCCAAACCAGCAGACAACAAAACCAAGACGGCCGACGGAGCTATTAAGAAAAATACCAGAGCATTCCAGCTGACCACTCAAGATGCAGAACTCATTCCAGATGTAATAGCTGGTACGTTCTTAGTTCACAACGTTTACGCAAAAGTATTATTTGACTCTGGTGCAAACCAAAGTTTTATCAATACTTCATTCTGCCAAGCTCTTAATTTACCCTTAACCAACCTTAGGTAAATTTTTACCGTCGAAACGGCAGATGGGAATTCAGTTAAAATAGATAAGGTTTTGCAAAATGTAGAAATAGAACTTTCAGGTCATAAATTCTCTACAAAACTGTTACCTATGAAATTAGCTGAATTCGATGTAGTGTTAGGAATGTATTGGTTAGTAGCCAACCATGCTCGAATCCTTTGTGACCAGAACTCCATAGAAATTCGTGTACCTACCGGAGAAATAATTATGGTTACAGGGGACATGCCACGAAAACCCATGAAGTTCATTGCAGTAATGAAAGTTGCTAGTTATGAACGAAAACAAGGAATAGTGTATATGATTTCGGTAGTCGTTAGCACTAAGGGTAACGAACTTAATGAGATTCCTGTAGTCTCATAATACCCAGATGTATTCCCAGAAGAGTTACCGGGATTACCACCAGATAGGGAAGTAGAATTTAGAATTCATCTAATTCCAGGAACTACACCGATAGCCAAGGCACCTTATCGGTTAGCACCCACAGAAATGTTAGAACTGAAAAAGCAATTAGATGAATTACTAAGTAAAGGTTTCATACAACCTAGTTCATCCCCGTGGGGAGCACCAGTGTTGTTTGTAAAGAAGAAGGACGGGTCGAGGAGAATGTGTATTGATTATAGAGAATTGAATAAGGTTACAATTAAGAATCGATACCCATTACCTAGGATTGATGATCTTTTCGATCAACTTCAAGGAGCTAGATATTTTTCTAAGATTGATTTACGCTCCGGATATCATCAATTGAAAGTACAAGAAGAAGACATACCTAAAACTGCTTTCAGAACTAGGTATGGTCATTACGAGTTTACAATCATGCCCTTCGGATTAACGAATGCACCTGCAGCATTCATGGACATGATGAATAGGATCTGTAAACCATACTTGGATAAATTTGTAATTGTTTTTATTGACGATATACTTATTTATTCCAAAAGTCAGGACGAACATTGTCAGCACTTGCATGCACTCTTAACTTTGTTAAGAAAAGAAAAGCTTTATGCCAAATTCTCGAAGTGTGAATTTTGGCTACAAGAAGTGCAATTCTTAGGTCACATGGTAAATCACGAAGGTATTCATGTAGATCCTGCTAAGATAGAGGCAATTACCAAATGGAAGGTTCCGCATTCCACAATGGAAATTAGAAGTTTTATAGATTTAGCTGGATACTATAGACGGTTTATTAAGGATTTTTCCAAGATAGCTGTACCATTAACTAAGCTAACCTGTGAAGCAGTTAAGTTTGAATGGGGACCTAAGCAAGAAGAAGCTTTTAGGATTCTAAAGCAAAAGTTAACAAATGCCCCAATCCTAGCTTTACCAGAAGGGACTGAAGATTTTGAAGTATACTGTGATGCTTCCAAACTAGGATTTGGATGTGTGCTAATGCAACGCAAGAAGGTAATTGCGTATGCTTCAAGACAATTGAAAAAGCACGAAGAAAATTATACGACTCATGACTTAGAATTAGGACATAGCTCGATATGTTTCTAAGTGTCTTACTTGTTCTCAAGTTAAGGCAGAACACCAGAAACCTTCAGGTCTACTACAACAATTAGAAATGCATGTATGGAAATGGGAACTCATAACAATGGATTTTGTTACTAAGTTGCCCAAAACCAGAAAAGGTAATGATGCGATTTGGGTAATTGTGGATCGATTAACCAAATCAGCTCATTTTCTACCTATGAAAGAAACCTTTAGTATGGAAAGGTTGGCAAAGTTGTATGTAGATGAAGTAGTATCCTTACATGGAGTTCCACTCTCCATTGTTTTGGATAGGGATAGTCGTTTTACTTCCCATTTCTGGACAAGTTTCCAAGAAGCAATGGGAACTCGATTAAATTTAAGCACTGCATATCATCCTCAAACAGATGGACAAAGTGAACGAACAATCCAAACTCTTGAAGACATGCTTAGATCATGTGTGATAGATTTTGGTGGAAATTGGGACGATCACTTACCTTTGATCGAATTCTCCTATAACAATAGTTATCATTCAAGCATCAAAACTGCCCCATTCGAAGCACTGTACGGACGAAAGTGCCGAACTCCAGTTTGTTGGGCAGAAATAGGAGAAAGTCAATTATCAGGTCCTGAAATAGTGCAAGAGACGACCGACAAAATTTCTCAAATCAAAGAAAGACTGAAGACGGCTCGAGATCGCCAGAAGAGTTATGCAGACAATAGAAGGAAGCCGTTGGAATTCCAAGTAGGAGACAAAGTACTATTGAAAGTTTCTCCTTGGAAAAGAGTAGTTCGATTCGGTAAGAAAGGAAAGCTTAGTCCAAGATACGTAGGACCATTTTCAGTGATCCAACGTATAGGACCAGTTGCTTATCGGTTACAACTACCAGAGGAGTTAGCTGGAGTACATGACGTATTTCATGTATCCAACCTCAAGAAATGCCTATCTGACGAATCTTTGGTAGTACCTCTCCAAGATATAGAGGTAAATGAAAAGTTAAAGTTTGTTGAGAAACCTCTTCAAATAGAAGACAGAAAGATAAAATTTCTCAAACATAAACGGTTAGTACTTGTCAAGGTCAAGTGGGATTCAAAAAGAGGACCTGAATACACTTGGGAGCTGGAATCAGAAATGAAGCGGAAATATCCTCAATTATTCCAGTAAATCTCGAGGACGAGATTTTTATTAAGGTGGGGAGGATGTAATAACTCTCATCAAAAGTCCTAATTATTATTTTAATTGTCCAATAGGAAACCCTAATTAAGAAACCCAAGTGATTCTGTATAAACCCTAAAATTTTCAGAACAATCAGAATCAGGATCAGGGCCCCTAAAACTCAGGGGGGTATTCCCTAGTTACGATTATCCACTTAATTTGTTATCAAAAACGAATTTTATCATTCCGTCAACTCGGCAAGGCTAGTTAGGGACGTGGCTACCCTATGGTAGGGTGTGACCCCTCGCGCCACGCGACGCCCAAAGGGGTACCCCTCGCGTCACGCGAGGGGGTCAAAATTTCATGTATAAATAGTGGGGTTTGGGACTTGAATTCTGGTACTTGAACGACGTAGAAATTCAAAATATACACTGAGATATCGTAGAAACAGTTCTAAAACACACACGATCACAAATCGCTGCCGCAAAACAGGGTAATAACTCGATCGCTGCTACGATTCAATGTCCGATCGATTAAACTATCTAATGGATGTTTAAGTGTTGCCCACATTAGGGTTTATTCTTTGTCATTCGTCGTTAATTCGATGGATTTTTAAGTATCGCACTTTGTCATTCGTTGTGAAGGTTTAATCTCGTGAGTTATCGTAAATGCTGTATTAGTTACTAGCCTAGTTTGTGTGCATGTTATTAATTTAGGTAACAAGGCTAATCCATAGACTAGATTCTGCCTGTGTTAAATCTGCAATGTGAGTCATTCTCTTTTTATCAAATTTGTTTACAAAAGCATGTTTATTTTCAAAGTTATAATTACAGTGATTAAGTCTTTGTAATCACCAAATTACAGCCGGTATGTGAGGTTTTGTATACATTACTTGATAATCTTCACCATTGGACAACGGGGTAGCCAATGGGTGATATGACCATAGTCACAGAAACGAGTCGAGTGACAAATACCGTGGGTAGTTGGTTGATATCTGGAAACATTGTAATCTCTCTTAATACTGTAAATTATAAAAAAACGTGTCATTTTAGTAAATAGAATGATTCACCAGTATTTCCTGCTGACAAAACCTTTTTCAAACATGTTTCAGGTAATCTATTGTGATTCAAGAAAAGTGTCGTGAAGCACTACAAGCTTAAGGAAGTGGCTCAATATAAAATAAAGAAACATGTTTTTGTAAAAATAAAGATTTCTCCGTGAAATCATATTATTGTAAATTATCAGGGTTTATCCCGAATTGTGAAATAAAATAATCGTGAAATTTAAGTTTTAAAAAGATCCTGAAGAAATCTTCCGCTGTTAACTCAATTAAATAAATACCACGGAATTTTCTGTCCCGCGGCTCCTGATCCGGGTAAAACTGGGTCGGGGGTCGTGACAGTTAGTTTGACGCTAAACGAGCTAGGTGGAAGCTTGAGGACGAAACGGGTCAAACGAATCAATAAGGAAAAGTAACGCATAGTTTGGATGCGAGGTAAGTTAACCTTACACCCTTTTTAATTACAGTACACTTACTTGTAAATATTGATTTTGAATTATGTTATGTATTTGGAATATGATGTTCCGACATGGTACAATGCAAGTCGGAATAAGTAAAACTGGGGAGAAACCATAAGTTATGGTAAAAGGGGGTAAAATAGTAAACTAGTCGGGTGAAGACTAGTAAATAAGGAATTTTGAACAATACGTTATGGGGTGAATCGTAACGGGTAAAAGTGGTTAAATAAATATCTGGACATGAGTTGACGAATAGTATAAAAGATGTGAAAAGACACTATTGGATGTAAGTCTTAACAGGTCAAATAATTTAATAAATGTCTTCTAAATAATAAGAGCTCACAGTGTAAACCGGGATAGGTTCAAGGGGGGCGAGATGGTGTCGAAAAGCCATCTTATTAAGATAAATGGTCATTTTGACTAAACGGATCAAATGGTGTCGTTAACACCATTGGACTATAATAACTGACGATCGCCTTATGAGTTTTGTGATCACAGGGAAGAGCTATAAAGTCGCGAAGCTATTAATTAGTGATTAATAGCGAAAGGTATTATAAGCGGGTTAATACTTTGACCCGAGCCAGGTATGTATAAGTAAGATTATGGCTAACATGTGAAATTTTGGTCAAATATATTGATAGAAGTCCTTCGTTGTAAACGAGGGACTAAAGTTGACCAAAACACCCTTGAAGGGTAAATAGGGCAAACGACCCATATGGGCCGTTAGAGACATGAATTATGGTAATGTAAACTTTAGATAGGCATGTAAGTTTTAGGCATAAACCTTCTCGGATCAAATGCCCAAAATGATTCTTTTGACGTAAAGTGGCTAACCGAAGGGTAGATTTCGGAATAAATATTTGTTACACGTAAAACCCACTACAATAATAGTTGTGGTGGAAGATCACTCAATGAATAATGTGAAAATATGATGTTAGAAGGGAATTAGAGTAGTTATGCGTAAAAGCGCTTAAATACCCCTAACGGGTCAAAGTAAGCGTAAAAACATAAACGGGTTAAGGATAATATGATAACCCGTGGATTGAACTTTGTGTGTTGAAATCATTTAATATATGATGCCCGTAGGAATTAGACGTAAGAAACAAGTTGGTTTGACAAAAGCATAATTGGGTCAAAAGCTTTGCTAGAAAGTTTAATAAATAAATTTTAAGCTGAGGGCTTAAAATCTAGAAAATTTGTAACTCGAGTGTCGGATTAATACTCCATGTGATGAAGAATAAAATTAGATCACGTAGGAAAAAGAATCGCGTAAAACGGATTCTTAAAATTAAAGTTATGCGCGTTTTAGTGAATAACAAGTTTAAGTTAGTGTAGCTGGGAATGTGCAGCACCAGCTAAAGATCAGTCTGTCAAAACAGGGGCGTCGTGTCACGCGACGAGTTAAGAAGTTCACCATCGCGTAACGCGACTGCGGTCGATGGCCGCGAAAGAAATAGATCAACCTGTCGCGCCACGCGACAGGCTCAATAACTGGCAAAAATCTGTTTGTTGTTCGTTTTGATATTTCGGACTTGATTAAATACGTTTTAAACTCGTATGACTAACCATTTCATGATCTATGAAATGTAGGTACATCATGGAATGTCGAATGACGATCAAGCAAAAAGAAGGACCGAACACGATCAAGTTACATGCTTCCGCACATAGTTTTTGTCGTTATCTTTAAACGGCTAATTTATACTAATCATGATGTAATGTTTTAAAATCTATAAAAGATTTAATTTACCTTTATTTTCCATGTATATGAAACTAATATTACATGTTTGTTTTCGTAAATTATACGAAATAAGTAAAATAACAGCAAGGGTGTTACAGCAATCCTCAACGTGAATTTTGACTGAGAAGTCATGGACGTAGGATGGTATGGCATGATTAACTACTGATCCTGAGGGTTTAGACCCATAGATCCCTGGCGGAACAGGTCGTAAAGACCGTTATTTACTGGAGCATTCGTAAGGGTTGAAACTTGTGAAACACATGTTATGGGAGTGGAGATTATAGGACTTACCATAGATCCGGAGGCGAAAGTTCCAGCGGAGATGGGATTGGCCCCTGGATAAGCACTGCTGAACAAGTTCGTGCGGAGACTCTGCAGCATCTCCTCCCGTTGCTGCTGCTGCTAGAGTTGCCGTAGCAAATCGGCGTTCCGTAGAAGGAAAGCACTGTCGAAATTAGGCAACGGTGTGGAGACTGGAGCGGTAACTGAGACCGTGGTGACAGTGCTCGCAATTACAGAATTTGCAGGTTGAGGTATTGTTGCCGATCCTGCTGAGACAGCCTAGGTGGCAACTGTCGTGGAAACAGCTGTTACAGGTGCAACTCTTCCTTCCCAAATATCGTTATAAGACGGGAAAGTACTTGTGGAGACAGCTGTTGTGGATTCGATAATTTCGAATGAAAAGAATCAACGAAGTGGATTGTGTGAATTCGAGGGGATGGCGCCACTGAAGACTCAAAAACCAGTCGGTGCGAGCTGGTAAGAGTTGGACTTCAGATGACCTTGGCTAGAACCTGCAAGATCACAAGGAAAGAAACACACCGTTAGCCTCGTCACAGGGAGGGGGGCCTCTCTGTGACCAAGCTCGGGTGTGAGAATAAGTATTTGCGAGGAGAAGTAAGTCAGTGAGAGAGAGAGAGGAGAGTTTAGAGAGAGAAAGTAGCGATTACCCTTGGTGAGAAGTCTTGGCGGGGTATTTATACTTTTGGGGTATGCTGGCGTGGCGAGTTAGTTAGGGTCGGACCAGTCGTTGTCATGGTAGTTAAAGCCGTGGGTCCCAGTTAGTTATGACAGATCAGTATGTCTGATCGCTCCGTCTATGGCATTAGGTACGACCGATCCTTTGAGCTTTCGGTTCAACTTTGTGTTCGTCGGTTATTCGGTCCGACCAAGGACGTATCCTCATCAGTTATCCTTAGACACTAGACATCATCCTAGTGGCTTGCTACTTTTTTTTTAGAATAAATTGGGCAATTGCCTACTGCCCTCTCTCAGCAGTCAGCCATACCCCCTATTTCTATGATTGTCTGAACAAAGAACGAAGAACTCGAAAAGAATACTAATAGGGTAACAACAATGAGTCTGATTACTTGAACCGCTCTTGTCAGGCAGTCCCTAAGGGTGAACGGGGCGCCCTCGGGGAGGGGGGTGGTGAGTGTGAACCCCGCTCGGGAACACCGCCGCCATCCCCTCGGTGACCCAAATCGGGGTGTGGTGTGCGGGTTGTGTTCACCGATGGAGTTTTGTAATTTTTGACCTTTTTTTTTATTAAAACAAAAAAAAAAAGCAAGTCCCCCAAGAGAGGAGTGCCGCCATCAAACTGAGGGTGTGAGGGGGAGTTAAGTGGGGAGTTGACGTGGCGCGTGCTGATTGGCTGTGGGTAAAAGAGGTCACTCCCCACTTAGAGGAGGGCCCGTTACACCCTAATCACCCCTATCTCTAATCACCGATTGTAAAAGCCAAGAATGAAAGGGGACAACGTGGGAAAGTGAATCGTATGCCCTTGACTCCCTCTCCTGATCGCAATTTCTTCTTTTTTTTTGTTTTGTTTTGTTTTTTTTTTTTTTCGTCAATTTTCAATTGCCGCTTTAGTTTATTTAAAATTAGGTTTAAAATTTTAACTTTTTTATTGAATTAAATGAGTTTATACTATTAATGTGTTTAGATAGCCAAACTAAAAGATTATGGTTTATTTAATTGGGTTATTTTCTGAAAAAGGTTCCTGGGTTTTAATATGTTATTGGATTTTAACTTTATAGATATTTTTTTTGAATTATGTAATTAAACTTTATAGATATTTATTTTAAATTAAATTATTTCATATATATAATTTTTTTTTAAATGGGTCCGCACTGGCCCGTAATTGACCCTGCTAAAAACATTTCACTGTTGAATTAAATACGAAAACTGCCAAGACACATTTTGTTGGATTAGAAAATTTTGATATTATGACCAATTTTTATCCTTTTGTTTGATTCCTTGGTTATTAGATTAAATCATTTTCATAGTTTGTTAGCGTACGCAACATACATTGATAGATTTTTATTATAAAAAACTTCTATGTTAATGTTAAAAAAACCTATACTTATTGATAAAGCCAAAAAAATAGAAACACAAGTTTACATTAATTTAGAACATAATTATACCAAATATAACTTAAGAGCACACGGTGTTGTGAGCGTGGACACGGCATGGACGCCTCCATCATGCCGGCACACCACCCCATGCCGTGGCGTGGTGAGGCTATGAGGTGTGGATGGAGCCCCATGGGGCTTTATCAAGTCCACCTAGGATCCACCTCACCTATGGAGCCCCTCTTTAATTTACATGGTGTGGATGGAGCCCCTATTAAACAAAACAAAAAAAAACATTTGATTGGTCCAAATTGAAGGTTTAGGCGCTATAGAGTGTTACTATGATAGAGCCCCATGGAGCCCCCACATGGAGGGTGTGGTGATGGATGGTGACGTGGCGGGGATGGAGCCCCCACACCTCATAGCCTGATGGGGCGACGAGAATCTCACGGTATGGATGGCTTGGGTTAGGCGACGTGGTGGCTTCTCATTGATCTTTGAAAGTAGCCGTTGAATGATATATTTTATAAAAAATATATTTTAAAAAAAACCTATATAGTAAACCATTTAACTATAATTTTCCAAAAACAAACACCATATCCAACCTATTTCTCTCTACTCACGTATTTTTCACTCCCAATTTTAATATTCTCTAAAGAAATGGAAGACTCAAGTTCATCATCGTTATCCTCTTCGCTTGAAAAACTTCTTTTATTCTCATTATCGGATGATGAGGGACCGGAGATAATAATTTCAGCGGTTCAGAAGTGGTTCAAACTATATTTGAAGATTGAGAGTGCTCGTCATAACCCAAAAGAAGGAAATATATAATCACTACACATAACTTATTTATGTAATGTTTTTATTTATTAATATTATTTCTCTATTTAATATTAATATTTTTTTAATTTAACATATTTGTTTTATTTTTTAAACACAATTTAAATAAAAAAAGTGTATGCCACGTGTCCATTCACGCCACCCTTCCACTCCCCATCCCACCCTGTGCTTTTTGGGCTATGAAAGTGAAATCTGATAGCTCTGACGTGACTGTCATGTGTCGTTTCATGCTCTCCCACACAGTGTAGTCTAAAAGTAATTCAGTCATCAATATATCCATATGCCGACTAAAATAAATCCTATAAAAACCGTCCATAAAATCAAATCCGATAACCAATTTAAACATTTCGTCTCTATAAACATGTATACACTATCTCTCATAAATTCGATAAAATCCCGTCCGTAAAACCAAACCCGATAACCAATTTAAACATCTCGTCTCTATAAACATGCATACATTGAGTGTCATAAATTCTATAAAAAAAACGTTCGATAACCAATTTTAACATTTCGTCTCTATAAATATCCACACGTTGACCGACATAGATTTTATAAAAACGATGTTTAAAACCAAATCCGATAACCAATTTAAACATTAGAGGATATTGTTTAGTCGTGATGCAGAGTTTATTAGTGGTATGACTCTTAAAAGAGCGAAATGTGCAGTCGAGCTGATGAGTTGCCTTAAACGCCTACGGGACCCTCAGAGCGAGCTCCTCTTGCTTCGTTCTTGTATGAGTGTTGCTAAATTACTGTTTGGTATTCGAACGTGTCAACCTTCTTTGGTCGGGGGAGCTGTCTCTGTTTTTGATGAAGGCCTCCGGGGAGCATTAGAGGATATTGTTGTTTGTGGGGGTGCCTTTTTTGGAGATCTCCAGTGGAGGTTGGCTTCTCTCCCGACCCGGTTCGGAGGCTTAGGGATTTGTACGGCCGAGGATGCCTCTTCATATGCTTTCGTGGCTTCAAGGGCCCAATCTTGGGGTTTACAAGACCACATACTCCGAGAATGTGGTGGGGATGTTTTAGACTCCGATTACAGGAGTGCGTTGGACCGTTTGCATAGTTCTCTTCCCGACCTTGATATTGGCGGTTTCTACATTAAAGACACCGCCCCTCCTAAATCCCAGAAAATTCTGGCGAATGCCTTATATGGCGAAATTGTCAAGAGGTTTGAAGAGAAGTTTGTTTTATCCCCTCGGCAAAGAGCTGTGTTTGAATGTCTACGTGCCCCACATGCTCAGGATTTTCTGTCTGTCGCACCTATTGAAGGCTTGGGGCAACACATGTCGGCTGTGGAATACCGTGCTATCCTTAGATACCGACTGATGATTCCTTTGTTCCCAGTTGACGAGCCATGTCCGGTATGCCGCAAAGCGTGTTTGGATTCTTTCGGCGAGCACGCGATCCACTGTAAAGAGCTACCAGGGTTTAAATATCGGCATGATTGGGTGAGAGATGTGTTATGTGATGTTCTTAAGCGGGCCGGGATCTCTGCCAAAAAGGAGGCTCCAGTAAATTTCCTGACTGATCCATTAGAGGGGAGGTCCACTTTACGCCCGGCGGACATCCTTGTGTTTAGATGGGAAGGGGGGAAACACGCTTGTGTAGATCTAACTGGAGTCTCCCCCCTTGTCGGGCTCAAGGACAAGGGCTTTGTCTTAGGGCAAGCGGTGCTCAAGGCAGAGGCGAGCAAAGTGGCAAAACATGAGAAAGCCTGCCGGGAGAATCAACATGTGTTTGTCCCGTTTGCGTTTGATACATTTGGTGGTCTCGCTCCTGACGCTGTGCGACTCTTGAATCGGGTTCAAAAAGTCGTTAACAGTAATTCTTCGTCGCTAAAGGTTTCAAACTTTGTATTTAGTAGAATTGACTTTTCTATTCAAAAGGGGGTGGCGGCGCAACTTGTTGCCCGACTACCTGCCATTGCTTTGTAATTGCCCTTTTTCGTGTGTAATGAAATAGAGAGTTTGTTTAAAAAAAAATTAAACATTCGGTCTCCGTAAACTTCCATACGTCAACCATTATAAATCTTACAAAACGATTTGTAAAACCAAACCGATAACCAATTTAAACATTCGGTCTCTGTATACTTGTATACGTCAACCATCATAAAATCTTATAAAAACCGTCCGTAAAACCAAACCAATAAACAAAGACTAACACCCGTGACAAGTCAAGTAACATAACAAACTCCTCGCTCCTTCCTTTAACGCGCATTCATTCATTCATTTCCTATAAATTCACAATCCTTCCTTTCACACCCCCTAACAAACTCTCTCTCTCTCTCTCTCTAGAATAACCAAATGGGAAACTACATTTCATCTTGCAGCAGTTTCAACCTCAGCTTCATTTCTTCACCCAAAATAAAAACCACTAAAGCCGCTAGAGTAATCTTCCCCACAGGAGAAATCCGACAATTCCAAGACTCCATCAAAGCGGCCGAGATCATGCTCGAATGCCCAAATTATTTTCTAGTGAACTCGCAATCATTGAACATTAACAGGAGGTTCTCTCCTTTATCCGCCGATCAAGATCTTCAATCCGGAAACGTCTACATCATGTTTCCGATAAGACGGGTGAATTCGATGGTTACACCCGGTGATATGGCGGTTTTCTGGTTGTCTGCTAATAGTGCACCCAAACGGATATCCGGGAAGATATCGCCTGAGTTGGCATTGGGTGGCGATGCGGCGGAGGCGGTGAGGAGTGAGGTGAGGTTGGTGATCGATGTGCCGGAGTTTGGTCACCGGATAATGGTTTCCCGGTCGAAGAAGCCGGTTTTGGATACCATTACGGAGGAGCCGGTTCGGTCTAAGTAGTTTGTTATGTTATATTTTGGTTTAAAGGGTAGAATAGTAAATTTGTGGATGGATATATGGATGATATGTGGAATTCTTTGTTTGAATTTTGAATTCTATTTTCAGATAGTGGATTTTTAATGTTGTGACAGTATTTTTCACACTTTTTTTAATATTCAAAATAAGCATAGTCATTCAGTACATTTGCAGAATTGCAGGTAAAAAGTCATTCACGCCCGTAATCGCAGATGACATTAATAACTCGGCCCATTACCAATTTTAGAGGAAACCCATTATTCGAAAGTGATTACAACACCGATCCTATGAATAAGAAAACTAGAAGACGTACTATACAATATATCACGAGATAATAGATAAATTAATAAATTGAACCGAACCTGTTGTTTTCTTCTTGAAAATTGTATGAAATTATAAATAATTTTTTATAGATATAAATCTTTAAAACATTGATTTGTTTTATCGTATAAAGTACCTTCTTGTTTAAAAATGTAATATCCAAATAATAATAATAATAAGTTAGTTAAAGTACAACTTCATTATGAAACCACCTTTTTGTTAAAGAGAAAAATGATGTTTGCTGTTCCATTATCCATGATGGATCAAAAGGCATGACGTTGGACCACAACGTTGTTTTCATAGACAAAACATGTTAATTGCATAGTTAGACACAATAAATTAATACTTTTTATAATATTGTCCGTCCTTAAGCTATGCGTTTTTTTAGTTAGGCTAAAAGCATCTTTAATTTATGCCTCTTCTTGTACGTGTGTTCATCAAGTTGAGATTTCACTTCTCATTTTATTTTATTTTATTTTATTTTATTTGTGTTTTATATGCATTTAAGTCTGGTACCGTATAATATACTTGTTTTGGTCAAAAATCTGATTAAGAATAATGTAACTAAATTTGAAATGTGAGGTAGAGTGCTTAGGTGATTAACGATGATAGAAATGAATATAAGGTTGTAAATGCAATCGAACGCAGAGATTTATACGAGGAAAAACCCTTGATCACTAGTAGATCGCTGACACAAAAACCTCGGGTAGTAAAAACTATCAATACCAACTATATTGGACAATGAAAAGTGATTACAACTTCGGATATTGATCAAGTGTGTTACAACTGATTGCTAAGAGTGTTTGTGAGCTTTTGGTTTGTAATGTATGTATGCGAAAATGTGAATATGTCTATAACGCTTGATCAACCCTTTTTGAATAACAACAACTAAGTCCGAAAATCTTGCATGACCAGTTCACTCCCCATGACCGTTGTGAAATAAGCATGTGCAGCTCTATAACGAATTAATTCCAAGATTCCAGCTTAGACTTAGTCGACTTCGTTGATATCCTGCACATGAACATAAGAAAATATCGAGAACAAGTTTTAGAAACTTATAAGTAATGATAAGGATCCTTGATCCTCTGAGTCTCTACACTACCCGCTAAGGATAAATGATCCAGACAACACCTCAAAATATTGGATCCATTATAACTAAAATCTAGCCCCTAACAACACTGTATAATATAATATAGTACTATATATGCTTTAATAAAATTAAAGGTTAGAGTAACTAGAATAGTATTTAGTAGTAAGTTATCAAGTCAAGTTCAACCAATATTTATGATCTCAATTCTCAAGTGTATGCCAGCATGTATATTAGAAGAAACAGAATAAAACACTTTAAATGGGTTACGATGTATTCTATGTATTTATGCCACAATTGGTTCTTTTTTTTTTTCTAACAGAAGAAACAGAATAAAACACTTTAAATGGGTTACAATGTATTCTATGTATTTATGCCACAATTGGTTCTTTTTTTTTTTTCTATTTCTGTTAGAAGTGTCCTGTTAGGTCGAACCAGGCTAGAAAACAAATATAAGGTAAATATTACTTAAAAAGTAATTAAATATAAGGTCAATACTGGTAAACCAAAATCAGTCGGTCAAAATCACTCTTGGTTAAATCAAAATCGGTCACTCATGTCAATAACAAACATAATTTTTTAAATTTAAAAATTTAAGACCCAATGTGATCAAATAAGGCTTTATCAATGCCTTTTGCAAGATACGATGCTCTTAAAAATCATGTGGAAAATAAATAGGCATAAGATACTGTTGGTTGTAAGTCGAGTATGAGGCATAAAAATCGCTATATTAAAAGAAACCAAAATAACTTAAAGGAAATTAAGACAGAGTTAAAGATTTGGGGATCGGGATCGTATATTTCGAAAGGAATACTCGTCAAACATAGTCCATCTAGGTTAGCGAATGCAAGTCAAATAATGGCATATGTGATATGCTATCAAATTTCAAGTATATAAGCACACACATATTTGCAAAGAGGGTTCATTTAAGAAGAAAATTTAATTGAGAACAAAAAGAACAAATGGTACAATTATAAAATATAAATTAGTTTTTCTTTCATCTCATTTATTACTATCTTTAACTAATTAATTACTTATAAAGACTCTCATCTTCTACACTATTTTTTTTTCCTGCACACATAAAAAGTTATCCTACACATTTCGAAATTCATCCTACACATTTTGAAAATTATCATACACAACTCGTAATTTATCCTACACACCTAGTAATTTGTCCTACACTCTAAATAGTTTTTTTTTTAATTTTTGAAAAAATGTATATTTTGAAAATAAGATACATATTTAATGTAGCTAGGTATTAAAGAGGAAGATTAGAAATTAATGATCTATATAAGTTTACAAACACACCCTTACATTAAAATTAAATTCAAATATTAAATAAAGTAAAATGAAGGATTCTTATTGGTTGAAACTTCTTTTTTTTCCTTCTCATAAAAAAATTCTTCTCATTTGAACTCTCCACTATTTACAAAATAGTCAATGTATGTCAAACTTGATCAATTATAGTGAACCATAATGATGGTGAATCATAATACATAGTGAGGCTATATAATTATGAACAGACACAGTAATACATAATAAAATATGGTCATAATAGCAAGTCATGAACAAACACAGTAAAACATAGTAAAAAATGGATCTAAATGATAATCAATAAAAATTATAATTAATATTGTGATTCTTAGGGTTAGGATCAA
>JARYGA010057485.1:0-23537 GCA_030545235.1 Helianthus tuberosus
CTAGACATGAGCACGACGTATCATCCACAGACGGATGGGCAATCTGAACGCACCATCCAAACCCTTGAAGACATACTCCGGGCATGTGTGATCGACTTTGGTAACGGCTAGGAAAGACACCTCCCATTAGTGGAGTTTTCGGATAACAACAGTTACCACACCAGCATCCAGGCTGCTTCGTTCGAGGCATTGTACGGATGGAAGTGCCGATCACCTCTTTGTTGGGCAGAAGTTGGAGACAGCCAAATCACTAGCCCAGAGATCGTCGTCGACATGACAGAAAAGATTGCTCAGATACGACAACGAATGGCGGGAGCTCGTGACCGTCAAAAAAGCTATTCTGATAAGCGCAGGAAACCACTCGAGTTCCAGGTTGGGGATCGAGTGCTACTCAAGGTCTCACCTTGGAAAGGTGTGATTCGTTTTGGTAAACGAGGCAAGCTAAATCCACGTTATGTTGGACCTTTCGAAATCACTAAAAGAATTGGCAAGGTGGCCTATAAACTGAACCTACCTGAAGAACTCAGCGGAGTTCACAACGTATTCCACGTGTCAAATCTGAAGAAGTGTCTGTCAGATGAGACCCTCATAGTTCTTCTCAAGGAACTCACCATCGACGATCAGCTGCGATTCATCGAGGAACCAGTAGAGATTACTGACCGAGATGTTAAGGTTCTCAAGTGTACCAGAATATCCCTTGTTCGAGTTCGTTGGAACTCCCGTCGTGGCCCAGAGTTTACCTGGGAACGAGAAGACCAGATAAAAGTCAAGTATCCCCAGTTGTTCGAGAAAAGTGAATCCACTACTGAGGCTGAAGCTACTGCAGAATTTCGGGACGAAATTCCAAACCAACGGGAGAAGGATGTGACACCCCAGGAAAATCATGCAACTTAACTAGCTTCCTCAGTAGCAACGTGCTAAATTTTGGGACGAAATTTCTTTCAACTTGGGGATGATGTGACAACTCGTAATTCAGAACTATTCTTTGTACTTTGATGTATCATGTGTGAACCTTATGTGACTATTTGATATGCTAATTTTATATGAAATGAGTGTAAGTTGATTTCTATGTGTTACGTGTGGTGTAAATATAAGTGAATAACAAGTCCTCGTCGCACAACGCAACCCAATCGCACAAGCCCATGTTGGGCCGAACATCTTATCCTTGTCACACTCTTCGCTTGGTCCACTATGATTAAACTCGAAACCAAAGGGGCAGCCCATGCAAGGGTTCGACCACTCACCTATTTAAACCAAGACATAATCTTTATGGGGTTTTGTTTCCTCATTGTTTGTGAAGCACCCAAAACACACCAAACCCTAAATCTCTCTCACTCTCTCTCTCAAACTCGATGGCAGCCACATCCCTTCTCCATCGAAGACCTTCTTGTTCGGATCACCCTTTTGTTCTACTTTCTAACCGGTTAGTGATTCATGGTTATTGTTTTGTTAGATAATATTGTGAAGTATGTGTTCCTGCATGATGATTTACGAATGATATGTGATTGGTTATGATATGAAATCGGCCCACATGTGTAATATGTTAGTTCAATATAGGGTTGATAATCACATAATGAAAATAACAATCTAGAACCGAATGAATGTAATCGGCCATATGTGTTGGGAATCAGATGGTTTAGTTGTGTTGTTATGATTAGGATGTATGCTAGTAATCAAGAACCAAACCGTGCAAACATGTTTATTTGATTATGGTTGTTGTTTAAATGATGAATTAAGGGTCTTGATGTTAATTAGACTAGTAGATTCGATGTGATGATGATGAGTTATTATGTAATTGATTAGGGTTCATAAGGATGTGATGTTAAAACTCTAATTTGATCAATTTTGACATAATTGGAAACTGTTATTTTAATTCAATGAATGCAAAATAGGAAACTGTTGAATGATTGAAACTGATTGCATGAAATTAGGGGATTAGATAACAAATCGCACAAGTCCACCCTTGATCGCACAAGATCTTATCGGATCACACAACGGACGGGTCGCACAAGACAGTCGCACAGGCTTGGTGCAACTGTTTAGAGCTCACAGTACAATTCCGTTATGCACGATCGCACAAGGTATTGTGGATCACACAAGATATGTCAATCGCACAATACCTTGGGCCACACAGCATGTTAAATTATGTTGTGATGTTGGGCCGAACGGCCCAATATCCAGTCGCACAAGATGTCCCGGGTCGCACAAGATTAAGTGGGTTGCACAAGTTGATTTCTGTTTATTTGTTTGGGGCCGTGTACATGTTGGGTTACTTATGTTATTAGGCTGGGTACGTTTGGATCGCACAACCCGTTGTGAGTCGCACAAGGTTGTTCTGGACGCATAACAGGTTGGGCCGAGTATCTTTGGGCTTCAACTAGTTAAGCGCACAAGGCTGTTGGACCATTGAACTTGTGCGAGCCCAATCATTTGAGTCGCACAAGTTCGGATATGTTATGTACTTGACTGTTAATTTGTTGAATATGTTTGCCATGATCATTATGTGTTGTAACCTGCTAGTTAATGTGTAAAACTTATGTGCACTATTTGAACCTAGACCTGACTTGGTAACCATATTAGGACGTGGTTGACCACATATAGCTCAAGTGACCTTTTCGTGTATCTGCCGAGCTAACCTAATGTGAGTTCACATTTTCTACAAAGCATGGTAATTCCCGGTGGGTTGGGAATGGGTTAAGGAATATGGATTCCTCGTCCTTCTTGGGTAGGACAGTATGGGTTAAGGAATATAAATTCCTCGTCCTCTTGGGACAGTCTTAAGCTTACTAGACAAAACTCTATCATGAAGTCCCTCATTTTTATATCAACTTAATCGCCAGGCCAATGGCGAGTGGGTCATTAGTTAAATAGCGCTATTAGGTTTGACAAGCCTCACACCGTGCCGCAGAGGACGAGACTGGACTAATGGATCTGGGCATGTCAATGATGATAGACATTGACGCAGGGCATATAAGCATGACTCCAGTCAGTTGTCAATATGGTAACGAGTCTAGTAGTACAAACATGGTGTAGCCCTGTAACACCTCGTAAATTCATGTCCAATATTATATCGACACCTGTCATGAGCATTAAACGTGTAAAGAATTACTTTAGAGGGACTGAAGTTGACAAACAAAGAAAGTATGTGAATAATAGGATTAAAAATGTCAACATTGGATATATATACCTTTCAACAATCTTAGACGATGTCTATACCCTTAAACGAATGAATTATGAAGCGTATGAAGCCGTTTGTGAAAGAAAGTGAGAGTTTACACATCGCAAGGGTTAAAAGTGTTAACATGTTTAATTTATACCTTTGAGTGATCTTTTAGCAAACCCGAAGCTTTGTAACTATTAATTATGCTCACTAGAATACGTGATAAAAATTTCACAAGGTTTTGATATCGTATGAAGAAGTTATGCTAACATTCGTATATGAGGGGTTAAAAGCGTCAACGTTGGAATTTATGACTTTTCGGGTGATCATAAAGTTAACCGAGGACTTAACAAAGTTTGGTTATGTCTTTGAGCCCTTAAAAGTCAATTTGAAGGGTCAAAAATGTAAGAAATAAAGTTAAAACCACGTTTATAAGGACCAGGGACATAAAGTGCAAAGGCTGAAACTTGTTTAACTTGTTCTGGACTCTCACAAGGGCCGCGTAAGACATATGCGGAGTCTTACGCGGGCCGCCTCAGCCTACCAGTGATAGAAAACAAGCACAGGTGCCAGTCCAGCCTGTTTAAACGACTTATAACCCTGTAAAATGATACCAGGGGCTGTGCAAATGGGAATACATGCAGTAGGGACACTTAGGCATGATCCAACATCAGTTGTAGACCTATGTGTCATGATCTTGATGAATTAAACCCACTATATAAGCTCCTCTTTGTTGCAACCTTGAGCACTTCATTTGAAATCTTTCACAACTCATTTTCTGGAGATTCCTGGAGCTCAAGACCAATTCCTAGAGGTCATTAGTCGTGCATAGGACTTCAGTAAGTGTCCTTAACCCTTCTTAATTCAGTTTTACTTAGTTTATTAGCCTAAAGTCAAACCGTCATAATTAAGGCTTGACTTCATGATTAATCACTAATTATCCAGTCAAATCTCAAATTGAAAGTACCTATGGATTGGTAATTATGTGGGTAATAAACCTTTAAAAGGGCACCCTTTGATTCCCACTCTAACTAGGTCAATTGTCGGGTCAAAGTTAATTATAAAAAGTCAACAGAAAGCTTATTTTCAAATAAACGCATAATTAACAATGTAGAAGCCATGCAACCTGTTTTATCACTCATATAACTTGGTAATTAATATAAGAACATGTCTAAACATGTTCAACCCGACAATTTTTAGTTTAAGCTTGGTTCGGAACCGAAAGTCGCAAAAGTAGACTTTTGCTTTGACTTTCAGTTCTGACCCAATGTAGCATGTTTTAGAATTTCCTTAGAGCTCTATTACGACCAGGTTATAGATTAGTGTAACCCTCTGAGGTTATGCAACTTGGTTCATTAGTTATCCGATTCATATGCATGTTTCCGTTATATGCCTAAATGTTGACCATAATGCCCTTTTGACCTTAAAATGAGTTTTTTTGAAAATGTGAGAGAACAAAAACCTTTATTACTGATTTATAAACTTGTCCTAAAAATTTGACATCAGTTTGAGGTCTAGATTTGGAGTTATGCTCAATAGCGTAATTAAGAAGCTTTTTATTAATTAAACGGCGTGATTAGCATAAAGCCTATCTAAACCCAATTTTTGACACCAAACCTTTTACCCACTGATGTAAAATAATATTTTCAGATTTTTGAAGACATAGGGTTCTAGCTTTGATTCGGTTATTGTCAGTTTTGCCCTTTTGGCCTATAAAATGAGTTTTACAAATCATTTTGATACCAAACCTTTTTCTACTGATCCGATATGATAAATAAAATATTTTAAGCCTTCTGGAATGATAAAATTATCAGCTTTTCTTATAAAACCCGGAAATCGCTTAAAATCGCCTTTTTACGCGTTTTTAACGCATAGTATAAGTTAAAACTATTTTTAACATATAAGGTTTGATACCTACTGATGTTTTAAGTAAATTTATATACTAACAGTAAAGAAAAGTTTTTAAACTCAGATTCCCTATTTTGACCTGTAAAGCCTATGTGAAATTACCGAAATGCCCCTACGGTTCATAGTTTGATATTAAAAGGTAAATCTCACATATATGTCTTACCCTACTGTTATGACTTATAAAAATAATTATTTTTACTGATTATTTCAGACCTGAAACTCAGATTAATATTTAAACTATTTTATAACCTCTAAAATGACCAAAATACCCCTTTAGGGCATAATTTGAGTTTAAATCCATTTTGGCATTATGGAAGGTATCTTACTGATATCACAACATATTTAAGGCATATTAACTTAGGAAACCTGTTCGTGACTCATTTGGTTACCCGTTACGCATTATTCGCGTTCGGTGTGGTTTATGTACCTAGTTTGCATAAATTAGCCGAAACGGGTCAAACCTTATTGTTTTTATCTCAAAATCCAGAATGTGTTTAGTTTACCCATATTATACAAGTATACAAACTTGTCGGGTCTAAACCACACTCTAATCCGGTCATCGCTTAATCGTGCGTTTTGAACCATATATCTTCCTTTAAAACTAACCGGTCTAAGTCTAGACTTATTTAAGACCCGTTAGGAATCTAATAGGTTATTAAAACCTTCGTTCCAGATTAGGAGCCCGATAAAAGCTACTTGCACTCGCTGTTTGTGAATTATACTTGCTCAGGTAAATACTTTTAACTTATTTTCCCTATACTGGCTTGGGATACGGTATTATAATAATACCGCTTGGTCGGGTGTGTAGTCATTTAAATCGTATTGTGATTAATGTATTTACATAACCCGTTTTATTCTGTATTATTTGGTGTATGGCCTTTGGGGGTTAAATGACCATGTCCCGAATATCCTTGGCATCATTCAAAGAAATGGCCACGACCTAAGCACGGGGTGTAGGCATACACCTAACAGTTGCATATGTAAAAACTGGTAATCCACTTAAAGGAATCAACCTTGTGGGCATTATACCTGTGGCGTGTCAATTAATCTTAACCGGCTCTTCTAACCGGTACTAACGGACGACAAATAAGTAAAACTGTATACAAGATTATTTTTAAATAATTATCCCAAGTTATAAAAGATATTTTGTGCCTTGTGCATTCAAATCAATTTTCTAAATATTTTCAAAATGAGTCAGTTAATTGTATTTCCAGTGTAAACTGACGTATTTTCCAAAAAGGCTAAGTGCAGGTACTAGACGAATTAGGCTGGCTACTCCTGGCATCATTAATCAAGTCTTGCAAGCTCTAGATGTTAAAGTCTGTTGAACAATAATCTTTTTACCTTTCGATCTGCCTATGGATCCATTACAGTCCGTTGTGATACTTTGATATTACTATTTATTCGGTTTGTAATGTGATTCATCTTTTGCTTCCGCTGTGCATTTAAAATTGTGTTGTTTGACTATGATGATATCAACTACGTCACGATACTCCCCACCGGGCCCACCGGTAATACATGGAAATATCGGGGTGTGACAGGTTGGTATCAGAGCCAACATTGAGTGAATTAAACACTAGCCTTTTGTGTTTAATCTCAATGACACAGTTTGCACATTCATCGACTTCCGAGTCTAGACAAAGAACTTAGGACTAATCCAAATTTGTTTTATTTTAATTTTGTCCTTTATATTTCTTTGTTGTTCTTATATTTGTTTTGACAGGTTCAACAAGATGCCACCTAGATTTCGTGGAAGAGGTAGAGGTAAGGGGCCACTCATCGCCCCAAATGATCATGAGGCCGGGCCATCACACCGGCGAACACCATCCGATTCCTTAAGCAAAAGTCCTCAGGAAAACTGGAGGACCTCATTAGAACCTGCGAGGCGTTCAGTCTCGCTGAGCTCCTCACCATCTTACCTAAACTCATACGGGCCTCAATTGGAAAATGAGCCCCACAACTCCCACCATTCTTATATACCCCTCCAAGGCCACAACTCACCCTTCAACGACCCGACACCGTACTTCCAAAGCCGGTTCAACCCGGGCAAACCTAATTAATGAACCAATGGGTTATAACCCATTGGGACCGGAGGATCACTTCTCCATGGATATGGACGAAGACCCGGAACCTGCCCAACCGCCGTCCGGAACGCCTACTCACCCCATCGAGATTTCGGATGGGTCACCCTTTCTTGGATCACCTTATAATGGTCCCGGTAGCTACGAGGCGAGGTTTAACCAGATCGATTGGGTGTTTACTCCAGTTACCACAACTCACCGCAGCAGCAGCAGCAGGATCCCTCTGAGGATTCACGCTTTGTAGCGGTTACTCCGCCACCACCACCAGTGCAGCAACAGCCTCCGGAGCCATCGAGGCATAGAAGATCAACCGCATGAATGTCCGTGCGAGGGGGAGTCCACATCAGCACCCCTCAACCATCTAGTGGCAGTCATTATCCGCGACTATACGAACACCCACAAATAGGTGGGCCTTCGAACCCTGTTTCTGAGGTGCAGTCTGCACCGGTCGCACCGGCCACCAGTGGGTTATAACAACCCAATTCCTACATATGCCGGTTCAGCAGCGTACAACCCATTTGAACAGCTGGCCCATACCAATTACAACTATGCTAACGTTGACCCATACCAGGCAGCATGGAACTACAATGCTCTCCATCCCGAGGGGCCCTTTGGAGTCCCGTATCAGACTGTGTACCCACCATATGGGTATCAACAACCGCCACCTCCTCAACCTCCGCTGTATCAGCAGCCCCCGCAGCCGCCAGTGATATCGCAACCGCAGCATCAGGAGATTCTTCAAAGGTTGAGTCAGGTGGAGGAGGAGGTTCGGGAAGAGCGTAGGCAAAACCGAGGAATTTTCAAGGGTCTGGCGAGCTTAATCAAGGGGAAGACCAAAAAGGGTCATTAAATCATGTATTTGTTTATTTGTATTTCTTTAATGTTTAATCAGTCCCTGCATGGACATCTATTTCTGTATTCAGTCCCTGCGAGGACTTGTAGTTTCTGTTCAGCCCCTGCGTGGGAATGTCTTCCTGTTTAACCCCTGCGTGGGTATGTTATGTTTGTTTAGCCCCTGCGCGGGCAAGTTAGTTCCCTTTAAGTCCCGTTTAGGGCAAACCTGTACTTTTTAATTTTTTGTAGTGGAATGATTAATTTAAATTTTCATTTTTAATTATATGCATAAACAAAAAATATGAAATAAATAAAAAAATAACATTCCTTTTATAAGATCTATCATTATAATAAAATGAAAAAATCTAAAAAGGGACAAGACCTAGCCACGTGTCATCTTAAGACAGGGCCAAGATGGTAGCTCCCCAAATTTGATTCAGATCCTTATTAACATCTCAATTTAGGGTTGTTCTGCATTGAATATTAAAAAGAATCTTAAAGGTAAAACCTAGCCACATGTCATTTTAGATATGGCCAAGATGGTAAAACCTATTTAAAAGATTCAAATCCTTGTTAACATCTGTAAACATGTTAACACTCTTGGCAAAATGTGATTCGATGAAATCGCATAAGTCATTCTTAAATTAGATTATTCCAATTCCCTCCTTATTTATATAATCACCCATTAGGGATGAAGTGCCTACAGGCCATAATCACCGTCCCTTGAGACTAAAGACAGTGGTGGTCCACGACTCCCTATCAAGATAAGGTAATGAGCTTTGATTCAAGCCTTAATGCCTCGATTCTATAAAATCCTGGCTTATAAATTAAATCTGTCCATGTGACTTGCCTTTTTGTGCTATTATTATATTTTAAATATAACTAAGGATTACTATAATGAAAATCCTGAATAAGAATACTTAACAAATTAACCAATATGGTTCTTTAATACCATGGTTAATAAATTAACAAGATGACAAACCTATTATATACCTCTATGAAATTATTGTCATCCTTTTATGTAGTAATCAATCAAGCTACATGGCTGAGTCTGAAGAAGTCAACAGTCATCCAAGGGAGAATCGTGATACTACCAGGATCAATGTAACTGGTGCGGAATTTCAAGCATTGATTGATAATGCTGTTACCAAGGCCCTGGATAGGCAGTTTAATGAATCTAGTGGTATTCCGAAGCAGGACCCTATCTGTACCCCATTCTAAACCTAAGACTCACTCTGAAGCTCATAGTAAGCCACCTCCTAAACCTAAGGGGTCAAAGAAGGATGATGACGATCATCACTCCTCAAATCAGCATAGTGTTCCGTCGAAGAAGATTGAGCTCAAACGAGAACCACGTGGTAAGTCCTGTACCTACAAATATTTCGTCTCCTGCAAGCCCAGGGATTTCACTGGGGAGAAAGGGGCTTCACTGGGGAGAAAGGGGCTATGGACTGCATGACATGGTTGGACGAAATGGATACCGTGGTTGACATCAGTGGTTGCGCTGATAGGGATTGTTGTGAAGTATGTGTCTCAGTCGTTTAAAGGAGAAGCACTAGCCTGATAGAGGTCACTAATCCAGGCTACTGGGAAGATCCCGTTGTACAATCTGTCTTGGGATCAGTTTGTTGCACTCATCAAAGAGAATTACTGCCCTCAGCATGAGGTCAAAAAGATTGAGTCCGACTTCTTATCTCTGGTAATGAAAAACCTAGACTGTCAGACCTACCTTACTAGCTTTAATTACCATGTCTCGACTGGTTCCATATTTAGTAACACCGGAGCCCAAGCGAATAGCTCGTTGCATTGGGGGTTTAGCCCCAGAGATCAAGGCCAGTGTCAAGGCATCACGACCTGCTACTTTTAGGTCAGCAACTGATCTATCTTTATCCCTTACCTTGGATGCGGTCAGGCAAAGATCGCATAAGAACTCGAAAGAAGGTAAGAGAAAACGTGAGGACGATAACTCATGACAGTCTGAGAAGAAGTTTAAGGGAAACACAGACCACAAGAAGAAGTCTGGGTCCAACAAAGGTAGCCAGCAAGCAGATGAAAAGCCAAAGTGCAAAACCTGCCAGAAACACCACTTCGGAAAATACAGGTTTGAATCCAAGTCGCAGTCAAAACCATCTGCATGTGGGTTAATGCAAATCCAAGGAGCACAAGACGATAGAGTGCAAGAAGATAAAGGAAGCAACATGCTATAACTGTAACAAGAAGGGGCACATCAAAACCAACTGCCCTAAATATGCCAAAAATCCTGAAGAAGTCAAAAAGACCAATGCAAGGGTCTTTCGAATGGATGCACGAGAAGCCGTTTAGGATGATAATGTGATAACAGGTACCTTCCTTATAAATGATGTTTATGCAAGGGTGTTATTTGATCCGGGTGAGGATAAGTCATTTATAGATAATAAGTTTTGTAAGTTGTTAAATTTTCCAGTTAAAACCCTAAGCGTGAAATATGAAGTAGAGTTGGCAGATTGTACCTTAGAAAACAGCCTCAACAGTGTTAGATGGACGTTTTATATCCATTAGGAACCACTCTTTTCCGTTATCCTTGCTTCCTTTGAAATTAGCTGGTTCGATATAGTTATAGGCATGGACTGGTTATCTCATAACCAAGCCCAGATCGTTTGCAACAAGAAACAAGTGTGATCAAGACTCCGTATGGTGAGCCACTTACCATACAAGGAGATACCCAGTATGGGTTGCCTAAGCAAGTGTCTATGCTTAAGGCATCAAGGTGTATGAAGAAAGGTTGTGTTATTTATATGGCACAAGTATCTATTGATGAGCCGAAACCTAAGATTGAAGACATCCACGTCATTTCTGAATATCCCGAAGTTTTTCCTGAAGAACTACCTGGTTTGCCACCAGATAGGCAAGTAGAATTCAGAATTGACATTATTCCTGGAGCAGCACCTGTAGCAAGGGCACCTTACAGGTTAGCTCCAATGGAGATGAAAGACTTGAGGACTCAACTGGATGATTTGTTGGCAAAGGGTTTTATACGACCTAGCTCATCTCCCTGGGGAGCACCAATTCTGTTTGTAAAGAAGAAAGATGGATCAATGCGTCTATGCATCGATTATCGTGAGCTTAACAAGGTCACTATCAAGAACATATATCCATTGCCCAGGATCGACGATCTGTTCGATCAGCTCCAAGGAGCAAGTTACTTCTCCAAGATTGACTTGAGGTCAGGTTACCATCAACTAAAGGTTAGAGATGAAGATGTGCACAAGACTGCATTTAGAACTCGCTATGGTCACTACGAGTTCCTAGTGATGCCTTTTGGGCTCACTAATGCACCAGCAGCATTCATGGACCTCATGAATCGCGTTTGCAAACCCTACTTGGACAAGTTTGTCATTGTCTTCATTGATGACATTCTTATTTATTCGAAGAATCAGGATGACCATGAGAAACACCTTCGATGTATTCTTGAACTTCTCCAACAAGAAAAGCTTTACGCCAAGTTTTCAAAGTGTGAATTTTGGATTCGTGAAGTCCAATTCCTTGGACATATGGTTAGTGAGCGTGGTATCCAAGTGGATCCCGCTAAGATAGAAGCTATCATGAATTGGCAAGAGCCAAAGACGCCCACAGAGATTTGCAGTTTCTTAGGCCTGGAAGGATACTACAGGCGTTTCATTGAAAAATTTTCAAGGATTGCAGCACCCCTAACTTCGTTGACCAGGAAGAATATTAAGTTTGATTGGGGTCCTAAGCAACAAGAATCCTTCGATATCCTTAAACAGAAGCTAAGCAATGCTCCTGTGTTGACATTGCCTGAAGGGATTGAAGAATTTGTGGTTTACTGCGACGCATCACACACTAGCATGGGATGTGTGCTAATGCAGAAAGGTAAAGTTATTGCATATGCTTCTCGACAACTGAAAGTGCACGAGAAAAATTACACCACCCATGATTTAGAGTTGGGTGCCGTTGTGTTTGCACTAAAACTTTGGAGACATTATTTATATGGCACCAAGTGTGTGATCTATTCTTATCACAAGAGCCTTCAGGATTTGTTCAATCAGAAGGATCTGAACATGAGGCAGCGTCGGTGGATGGAGACTTTAAATGATTATGATTGTGAAATCCGATACCATCCAGGTAAGGCGAATGTGGTCGTCAATGCTTTGAGCAGAAAGGAAAGGGTGAAGCCCATAAGGATCAATGCCAAGAGCATTGAATTGAAGAGCAGTTTGAATGAAAGGTTGTTAGCCACTCAGAAGGAAGCTGTATTAGAAGCCAATTATCCGAATGAGAAGTTGGGAGTAACTGCCGAGCAGTTAACTTATGGCAAGGATGGAATCCTAAGATTGAATGGACGAATATGGGTTCCAATCTATGGAGGACTACGGGA
Source organism: Helianthus tuberosus (assembly GCA_030545235.1). Taxonomy (NCBI): domain Eukaryota; kingdom Viridiplantae; phylum Streptophyta; class Magnoliopsida; order Asterales; family Asteraceae; genus Helianthus; species Helianthus tuberosus. The sequence goes on from JARYGA010057485.1 coordinate 12,359, forward strand.
TGTTATCCTCCAAGAAGCCCACAGTTCTAAGTATTCCGTTCATCCTGGAAGTGACAATATGTACCAGGATTTGAAGGAAAATTTTTGGTGGATAGGCTTGAAGAAGTCTATAGCTACTTATGTAGCTAAATGTTTGACGTGCGCGCAAGTTAAAGCTGAACACAAGAAGCTGTCAGGTCTGCTACAACAGCCTGAACTTCCCACCTGGAAGTGGGAAATGGTGACTATGGATTTTATCACCAAGTTACCAAAGACGAAGAGAGGAAATGATACTATTTGGGTTATAGTGGATAAACTGACTAAGTCAGCCCACTTCTTACCTATCAAAGAAACACACAGCTCAGATAAGTTAGCTCAGTTGTACGTGGACGAGATTGTATCTCTCCACGGAGTTCCAGTGTCTATCATCTCTTATAGGGATACGAGGTATACGTCGCATTTCTGTAAAAGCTTTCAGCAATCCCTAGGCACTCGATTAAATTTCAGCACTGCATATCATCCTCAGACAGATGGTCAAAGTGAACGTACAATATAGACACTCGAGGATATGCTACGAGCTTGTGTTATTGACCTAGATGGAAGTTGGGATTATCATCTTCCATTGATCGAATTTTCATACAATAATAGTTATCATTCCAGTATTCTACACCATTTGAAGCTTTATATGGAAGGAAGTGCAGAACGCCCGTTTGCTGGGCAGAAGTTGGAGATGTCCAACTACCAGGACCTGATATAGTCCTGGAGATGACAGATAAGATTGTACAGATACGAGATCGTCTCAAAGCTGCCATGGATAGGCAGAAAAGTTACGCAGATAAAAGGCGTAAACCTCTAAAGTTTGAGGTTGGTGACAAAGTGTTACTAAAGGTATCACCCTGGAAAGGGGTAATGCGTTTTGGCAAGAAAGGCAAGTTAAGCCCAAGATACATAGGACCATTCGAGATCATCGAATGTGTCGGAGAAGTGGCTTATAGGTTAAACCTGCCTGAAGAGCTCAGTGGTATTCATAATGTATTCCACATTTGCAATCTAAAGAAATGTCTAGCCGATGAATCGCTAGTCATACCACATACGGCTGTGCACATAGATGAGAGCTTGAAATTTGTAGAAAAACCTTTGTCGATCGAGGATCGACAGGTTAAGAAGCTTCGAAGGAAGCATGTGCCAATTGTAAAGGTTAAATGGGATGCCCGTAGAGGTCCCGAGTACACGTGGGAGGTAGAGTCCACAATGAAAGAAAAGTACCCTCATTTATTTCAGCAAATCTCGAGGTCAATATTTCTTTTAAGGGTGTGAGGATGTAACACCTCGTAAATTCAAGTCCAATATTATATCGACACGTGTCATGAGCATTAAACGTGTAAAGAATTACTTTAGAGGGACTGAAGTTGACAAACAAAGAAAGTATGTGAATAAAAGGATTAAAAATGTCAACATTGGATAAATATACCTTTCAACGATCTTACACGATGTCTATACCCTTAAACGAATGAATTATGAAGCGTATGAAGCCGTTTGTGAAAGAAAGTGAGAGTTTACACATCACAAGGGTTAAAAGTGTCAACATGTTTAATTTATACCTCTGAGTGATCTTTTAGCAAACCCGAAGCTTTGTAACTATTAATTATGCTCACTAGAATACGTGATAAAAATTTCACAAGGTTTCGATATCGTATGAAGAAGTTATGCTAACATTCGTATATGAGGGGTTAAAAGCGTCAACGTTGGAATTTATGACTTTTCGGGTGATCATAAAGTTAACCGAGGACTTAATAAAGTTTGGTTATGTCTTGGAGCCCTTAAAAGTCAATTTGGAGGGTCAAAAATGCAAGAAATAAAGTTAAAACCACGTTTATAAGGACCAGGGACCTAAAGTGCAAAAGCTGAAACTTGTTTAACTTGTTCTGGACTCTCACACGGGCCGCGTAAGACATATGGGGAGTCTTACGCGGGCCGCCTCAGCCTACCAGCGACAAAAAACAAGCACAGGTGCCAGTCCAGCCTGTTTAACCGACTTATAATCCTGTAAAATGATACCAGGGGCTGTGCAAATGGGAATACATGCAGTAGGGACACTTGGGCATGATCCAACATCAGTTGTAGACCTATTTGTCATGATCTTGATGAATTAAACCCACTATATAAGCTCCTATTTGTTGCAACCTTGAGCACTTCATTTGAAATCTTTCACAACTCATTTTCTGGAGATTCCTGGAGCTCAAGACCAATTCCTAGTGGTCATTAGTCGTGCATAGGACTTCAGTAAGTGTCCTTAACCCTTCTTAATTCAGTTTTACTTAGTTTATTAGCCTAAAGTCAAACCGTCGTAATTAAGGTTTAACTTCGTGATTAGTCACTAATTGTCCAGTCAAATCTCAAATTGAAAGTACCTATGGATTGGTAATTATGTGGGTAATAAACCCTTAAAAGGGCACCCACTGATTCCCACTCTAACTAGGTCAATTGTCGGGTCAAAGTTAATTATAAAAAGTCAACAGAAAGCTTATTTTCAAATAAACGCATAATTAACAATGTAGAAGCCATGCAACCTGTTTTATCACTCATATAACTTGGTAATTAATATAAGAACATGTCTAAACATGTTCAACCCAACAATTTTCAGTTTAAGCTTGGTTCGGAACCGAAAGTCGCAAAAGTAGACTTTTGCTTTGACTTTCAGTTCTGACCCAATGTAGCATGTTTTAGAATTTCCTTAGAGCTCTATTAGGACCAGATTATAGATTAGTGTAACCCTCTGAGGTTATGCAACTTGGTTCATTAGTTATCCGATTCATATGCATGTTTCCGTTTTATGCCTAAATGTTGACCATAATGCCCTTTTGACCTTAAAACTAGATTTTTGAAAATGTGAGAGGACAAAAACCTTTATTACTGATTTATAAACTTGTCCTAAAAATTTGACATCAGTTTGAGGTCTAGATTAGGAGTTATGCTCAATAGCGTAATTAAGAACCTTTTTATTAATTAAACGGCGTAATTAGCATAAAGCTTATCTAAACCCAATTTTTGACACCAAACCTTTTACCCACTGATGTAAAATAATATTTTGGGATTTTTGAAGATTTTTTTATTTAATTTTAAGCTAAGCATAACATTGGGTTCTAGCTTTGATTCGGTTATTGTCGGTTTTGCCCTTTTGGCCTATAAAATGAGTTTTACAAATCATTTTGATACAAAACCTTTTTCTACTGATCCTATATGATAAATAAAATATTTTAAGCCTTCTGAAATGATAAAATTATCAGCTTTTCTTATAAAACCCAGAAATCGCTTAAAATCACCTTTTTACGCGTTTTTAACGCATAGTATAAGTTAAAACTATTTTTAACATATAAGGTTTGATACCTACTGATGTTTTAAGTAAATTTATATATTAACAGTAAAGAAAAGTTTTTAAACTCAGATTCCCTATTTTGACCTTTAAAGCCTATGTGAAATATCCGAAATGCCCCTACGGTGCATAGTTTGATATTAAAAGGTAAATCTCACATATATGCCATACCCTACTGTTATGACTTATAAAAATAATTATTTTTACTGATTATTTCAGACCTGAAACTCAGATTAATATTTAAACTCTTTTATAACCTCTAAAATGACCAAAATACCCCTTAAGGGCATAATTTGAGTTTAAATCCATTTTGGCATTATGGAAGGTATCTTACTGATATCACAACATATTTAAGGCATATTAACTTAGGAAACCTGTTCGTGACTCATTTGGTTACCCGTTACGCATTATTCACGTTCGGTGCGGTTTATGTACCTAGTTTGCATAAATTAGCCGAAACGGGTCAAACCTTATCGTTTTTTTATCTCAAAATCCAGAATGTGTTTAGTTTACCCATATTATACAAGTATACAAACTTGTCGGATCTAAACCACACTCTAATTCGGTCATCGCTTAATCGTGCGTTTTGAACCGTATATCTTCCTTTAAAACTAACAGGTCTAAGTTTAGACTTATTTAAGACCCGTTAGGAATCTAATAGGTTATTAAAACCTTCGTTCCAGATTAGGAGCCCGGTAAAAGCTACTTGCACTCGCTGTTTGTGAATTATACTTGCTCAGGTAAATACTTTTAACTTATTTTCTATATACGGGCTTGGGATACGGTATTATAATTATACCGCTTGGTCGGGTGTGTAGTCATTTAAATCGTATTGTGATTAATGTATTTACATAACCCGTTTTATTCTGTATTATTTGTTGTATGGCCTTTGGGGGTTAAATGACCATGTCCCGGATATCCTTGGCATCATTCAAAGAAATGGCCACGACCTAAGCACGTGGTTTAGGCATACACCTGACAGTTGCATATGTAAAAACTGGTAATCCACTTAAAGGAATCAACCTTGTGGGCATTATACCTGTGGCGTGTCAATTAATCTTAATCAGCTCTTCTAACCGGTACTAACGGACGAAAAATAAGTAAAACTGTATACAAGATTATTTTTAAATAATTGTCCCAAGTTATAAAAGATATTTTGTGCCTTGTGCATTCAAATCAATTTTCTTAAATATTTTCAAAATGAGTCAGTTAATTGTATTTACCAGTGTAAACTGACCTATTTTCCAAAAATGCTAAGTGCAGGTACTAGACGAATTAGGCTGGCTACTCCTGGCATCATTAATCAAGTCTTGCAAGCTCTAGATGTTAAAGTCTGTTGAACAATAATCTTTTTACCTTTCGATCCGCCTGTGGATCCATTACAGTCCGTTGTGATACTTTGATATTACTATTTATTCGGTTTTTAATGTGATTCATCTTTTGCTTCCGCTGTGCATTTAAAATTGTGTTGTTTGACTATGATGATATCAACTACGTCACGATACTCCCCACCGGACCCACCGGTAATACGTGGAAATATCAGGATGTGACAAGCCCCCACGGCTGGATAGCCAGAGTGAATGGGATTAACCAAATTACGTTTCCAAACATGGGGTAGCCCCCACGGCAAGTGAGCCAGATAATGAGAAACTATGGCTTTTGGAATAACTTAAAAATGAACACCCAACTGTGAACTCGCTCAACTTTGTGGTTGACTCGTTACTACATGCTTTGCAGGTCATTAGGTACTTAGCTGGAGCTTGCATGGGGAAGAGTCGTTGTGGGACATGGACTGTTGAGTTCCATGTTAAACATTTAAACTTTTAAACTTATGTTTTAGTTTTATTCGTTATACTTCCGCTAATAACTTGAACTTGGTTAAATTTTTTTGGACACCAATTATATTGTGATTGGTTTTATCTTTATTAGTATACGTCGTTCAATATGATTGGTGGCTTGATCCTGGTCATGTCACGCTCCCTCCGGTGATACTCCGCTTGTGGAATTTCGGGGTGTGACATTCACAGTTTTTGTTTGTTCAAGAAATAAGTTTGAAAAGATTGTTTTGCACATTTGATGTAATTATACTAAGCCCAGAAGTGAAACCTTGACTGTTCACAAGTACCGTGTCCCACATCCGACACCTCAGCACTTTTCCACCCCGAGTAGCTATGTCTAACACCACATAGCGTGCTCATAGAGAGTGCATGGACATGTGCAATTGTAGTAGAACCCATGGCATTCATGCCAGCTCAACTGGGGTTGTCAGATCAATAGTACTATTCACACATCCACCGACATATAGTTGATCACTCGTGATTGTGGGGAGTTTTCGTGTGTTAGTAGAACTCATATAATTCACATATAAACATGTTTGTATGTGCAAGTATGTACGTATGTAGCATGCCATTCACCTCATGTAAAACTGGAAAACAGGGTAGTGAAAACTCACGTAAAAGCGTAGTCCCAGTATGTTAATGACACAAAGTACCAGCTATTCCGAACCTATTGTCAGTAAGGTAAGGTTAATTACCGAAAACAGTTCCCTAGTTGATAATTAATATATATCTTAAGCTCGGATGAGAATATTCATCCAATAATGGACTTATAGCATAACAGTAAGGTGATGAGTATTGTCTTATTGTCAAAATTGTGTTTTGGCTTCCGTGCACCTTTTTACGTGATGGCCACAGTTAACTGTTTTAGATGTTCGGAAAATGGCATGATCATATGAACTGTCCCAAATTGTTCATATTATAAAATTATTTGTTGTCCATTAAGGAAGTTCGGGCGTTACCCATGCCTAACTTGTTCAAATTTCAGTTTCCGTTTTCGTTGTCTGGGAACTTCGCAAACTAGCGTGGAATGTACCCCAATTAACCAATTTACCCCATAATAGTCCGGAATTACCCCGACTTTCCAAATATCGCCAATTATACCCTCAGTCCATTCACAAGTTTCGGAAGGTTCGTTAAGAGTTTATTTTGCCGATTTTTATTAAAATAACGTATCTTAATCGTAAAATTTCCAAAGTTATATTTTTAACTTTAATAAAATTCTAAATTTTTTTATATAAACTCGTAAAAAATATAAAATTTAGGAAAATATTTTCAGAATTTATTTAACAAATTTATTAATTTTAATAAATTCAATTTAAATTTGTATTTAACCAAAAAATTGGCGATTACAACAATCCGACTTTCAAAAATTCCCAAAAACTCATAGAAGTCTCCTAATATGTGCAGGAACTTCTTGGAAAAAATTCAGATTTTTTTGAATTTTCTAAACTAGGTTTTCCGGCTCTAGAAACTTCACAACAACGTGATTTTTGAAACCATATTCAAACTCAGCGATTGAACCCGAATTTTTTGAGTATGTTTCCAATGTCTAAAACCGATATCTCTGCAAAGTTCGGTGATTTGTTGAATCTGTTTGGTATTTTTCTTGAATTAATGCCATTAAACAATATAAAATTCACTAAAATTTCTCAAAAATTATCAAATTTTCCACGAGTATTATTTTGATCATATATGATCAGGTTGTAAATTTTCAAGTCTTAACAATACCCATGCAAAACGTTATACTAAAACAAAGTTTACGACCCCTAATTTAAATTTTCGGGTATTATACCTCGTGTTTTTCGATATTTTGAGCGTTCCCTAAGCTTTCATGAGTTGAGCTCTATACAGTACCTACACATCATGTATAACACAAATATGCATTGAACCTCATCAATCAAGCCTTGTTATGTATATTTTAAAGTTAGGGTTTGTTTGATTAGTTTCTTGCCGAATAAGCCGAAGTGTTGGTCCGTAAATACCATGTTTCCACCATACAACCTCATGTATAATCTTTTTACACATAACTCATAACAGCCCTCAAGGCCAAAACCTAAAGTGTTTATGGATTAAATTCAACTCTTGTTATTCTATACTTGTTTATATACATAAAAATGGCATCAAAACATTTATATACCTTGTATTATGGTTGAGATTTGTTGTGGAATTGATGGGGGCAGCAGGTATACGTATGGGGAAGAGTTTGGAAGCAATTTGAATAAGTTAATTTTGAAGAAAGCACAAAGGAGATGCAAGCCTTCTATCTGATGGGGGTTTACATGTATTTTTATTTATTAATATTATAATTATTATTACTTTATAGTTAATTTAGCTGCTTCATTCATTTTACTCATGTAATTGTCAAAATATGGCATTTTATAAAATTATGAATATGCCGTTGAGACGAGCTTATTTTTCTCTACGTTTTAACCTAAGTTTTGTTAAAACGGAGTAGGGCCAAATATAATATAACATATTTTATTATTATTATGAAACGGACTCTTATTCTACTCCATATCTGTCAAGGTATCTCATGCTTCAAATCATCGTTTGACCCGTCACTTACTCGTTTGACAAAATATGAAATATAAATTTTATATTTTTAGTTTTTATAACTATTACTTTTCGTTAACACGGGTTGCAAATATTAAAAATGTTAAAACGTTTTGATAAGCATGTCGGGATAATTTTTAGGTTTCAAGTAATTGTTAGTTATTAATGCACCACCAGGTTGGTAAACGATCATGCAACGTGTAGTTTCCTATGTTTTTAAAATACGAACCCAACTTCAACGAAAACTCGAACGCTTTAACATATTTACTTAAAATACATTTTAATTATGTTGTATAATTGTTTTTATACTTGACTGATGGTACAATGAATGTTTGGTTGTTGTTGTATGCGTTAAAATCAAAGATGTTTCTTTAACCGGAAACTGTCTCGTTTAACGTGCCACTACCTTCCAGGCCACAAAAACTTATGTTATTGTTTAAGTATTATGTCTAAGTAATTCTGTACCCTTAGAATCGTCTACGGGACTTCCGTTCGTATCTAAATCTTTATCGTTCGGTTTATGCACTGTTAAACAGAAATCACCCGTTTAACTTGTCTTCAATACCCTGAAGCATCAATATCACACTGTTGGCTATTATTGTTCGTATGTTACTCATAATGTACACTCGGACTCATCCGAGGCATGATCCATATCATTTCATGAATCATGTAAATCGTACGCACAATTAGGATTTTCCTGGTTTTGCTGCGGTTGTCACATTCTCCCCCGGTTAAGAAATTTTGTCCTCGAAATTTAGTTTAGTAATTAGCTTGAAAGCTCATTACTCTTGTTTATATCAGTCACCATGCTGATAGGTATGATGCGGCTTTCCATTTAGTTCCATCACATTATAGTGATTATGTTTCAGCTACGTAGTAGCTCTTTGATTTGTCCATCCACAATTCCTATAGTACTATTACGAGTGGAGTTTTGTTGTACTTGCGAAATTAATAGGAGTCATGTGCAGTGTCTGGCTCGCAGCTAGTTGTAAGTACCATTTTAGTTATGACTCCACTAACTACCGATATTTTGGAAAACGATATCCCTAGCACGTGTCATCTGAACTGTTGTCTAATGGTTTTAGAACAACATGTCAAAGAAGGGATATATATGGCCCTAGATGGTTACCCACGAAGCGTAACAATGATGAGCACAATGCTCAAAATACCCGAATAAGGATGATGAACTTGTTTTAGAGGACCTCAAGAGATAGTCTCTCCAATTGTCGTTAGTTCACATACTTCCTGGTAAAGATAACCGGATAGAAGAATCCACACTCACTTGGCTGAGGATACTAACGGGAAAGGCATTAAGCGGCCCAAGTTTGAATATTGGCCAAAAGGTGTGAACGAATAGCAATGACTTATAAACCCACACAGACCGTGTGATAGGACTACATACCCGTAGTCGGATTATACATGAGAAATCTATAAAGTAGTAACCCAGTTTAGTTTTGGTTATAGGAGTTTGGATTAGGACATTATCCACCCTATCTGCCTATATTGATTGCTTTCATATACTCTTATCACAAAAACATAGTCAAGAGAGAATTTATAATCTGGATCCCCTTGAAATTGTTTCGAGATCTAGGTATAAGATTAACCATTTAGCCCTCAGCAATTACTAAGAAACGAGATATGTAACTGATGTGGGTATCAATCGAGTAATAATAATGTTGGACGTTAGTATACCAATGTCCCACAAGGGAAAGTCGTTTGTGAAGAAAGATATAATTCTTCTTCTGATAGATTCGTTAATGGCTGAATTATGTACAGGAAAAATCTTGCCTATATTGATCAAAGGATTGCTTATCGTGATTCGACACTCTCAAATTCCATGAACCAATCCACCAGAACCATAAAATTGGCACCATCTGGATAATTTTACAAGGGTAAAGAAAGAACGATCCTATGACACTTCTTAATTTTCGTATGATTTCCATTTAGATTGCTCATTATGATTAGCAATTTCGCTAAAACTCAGATTACGAGCGGCCAAAACATCGTAGTATTTAGATTTTGTAACGTACGTTAAGTAATTCTCTGAGTTAGGAAGAGAGTATACTGTTGCGGTTTTAATTCGCTTGAAAAAGGAATTTTTTATACTTGGTTATTAGTAGGATTCCCCTTCTGGATTGATACTATTCACAAGAAATATAATCGAAAGATCTGTCCAGCCCTTCATCTGTAATGGCAGGGATCAACAAAATAGGTTTATTGTTTAGTTCTTACTCAAGTCGGTCAATGTACTCAAAGGATATCAATTCCAACACAAAGATGACTTCGGGAACACTCAATTCCGATGTAAAATTTACATTTAGGATCGTTAACTTTCGTGAGCTGTCTTTAGATTTTTGAAGTTAGACTTTACGTATGTAAAACAACATAGTTAAAAATTTTAATCGAACTTTAGTTCCCACTGGGAAAGAAAACTCAAATAATTAGGAGACAAGAAAGGATAGGATTCTATGACGAATCATCACTTCGTTAACACAAGCTCATGGCGATTATAATTGGAATCAGATGAATACATAGACGAAATTGTAAGGATAGAAGTCGTGGCTCAACAAAACTCTACCAATTCAGGAAGACTCAATCTAATTTGATTCACGAGAGGACACCGATACCAGTTAGTGTGTAATTTTTGGTTAATAATGTTTGAATTGTACCATTCACTACTTAGCTAGTCAAACATATAAGCACCAGTATAAATTACAACATCGCCTTCCTACACCGCTAGGAGGCCTTTATCAGAACAAGAAGATTTAGAAGGCTCGAAGGGAGCCTCAATAATCCCTTGTGAATATTGGATACAATAGTTTGTATATACTTGGGCTCCATAATCTAATAGGTAATCCATAGGAGAGTAGGAGACTCATGATGTTCTTAGGTTATCACTATCAGTAAAATTGTTATCATATGCCTTCAAACATATGGGTATTTTGTTCTGTTTTGCTCATGAAATATCATGCAAACATCATAGACATCGTGATGCGATAAGCTCTGCAGAAGATATCAAATGAACATATATCATACACGCAACACCCGAAACATCTCACAGGAACAACTTACTATGCTGGGGATTCAAGACTCAGTACAAAATAATTTACTGAATTTGAAAGAATTCAGATCGTGACATAGTCTAGATGGAACTTGGGAGTTGTGTACAAGTGTCATGATTTCACAGTACAAATTTATTCCAGATATTGTTTCATCGCCACATTCCGGAGTGTCAATACTACACAATATATAGTTCGTTTGTTATAACAATCCTCAAGAAAACCGACACCCTCATAATTTTTTTGACACCCTAATATATTTTAAAATATCCCAATATGTCAAAAAATACACCCCATACGTGAAAACGGGCCCCGAATACCCTAAATATTATTAAAAATAATTAAAAATTGAAATTTTGGGGTTTAGGCGGGCCGCG
>JARYGA010057486.1:0-62952 GCA_030545235.1 Helianthus tuberosus
CTAATAAGCGAAGCCCTGCCTTGTTGTAAGTATCATAACCCCTGGATACGTATTAGATACGTTGCCCGATTGATCTAGGGTTCCATAACGGCTGTTGTGGTTCTGCCCGACGTAGTCGTTGGAATGCCGTCTCGGGGAGGGTATTACTAATGTTAAAATGGGTTATTATACTAACACATGTGCATTATTTATTTAATTAGATTATAACCAGGAAGTCACAAAGGAAAGACCTACAATAACAATGTGAGTTGATCCACTTTTTGTAAACCTTTTGTTAACTGTTTTTATAAAACCTCATACAATTAAATGTATATTTAGCAGTTATTGAGTATTTGTAAGAATACAATTATCAGGAGTATGTTGGGGTTTTGTATACAAAATTTGTTACCACCTAGTCAAGGAGTAACATTTCCACAAGTCGGGTCTGACAGTACCATGGATGTTAATTGTTATAACTTGGAAACAAATGTAATTGCGAGATCGCCCTCAATACTGTACAATGGTTTTTATTAAATCTTGATTAAACTGGGATTCACTCACCAGTATTTCCTGCTGATAAAATGTTTTAAACACGTGTTTCAGGTAACTTAATGTGAAGCCAATAAAAGCCAGCTGGAGAGCACTGAAGGCTTAGAAAAGTGGCAATAAAAGTTACCTAATTAAAAAGCAGAATTATTTTCAATAATTGGGGTTATTCCCTATAAATGTATTAAAATGAAAAATCGGGTTTTGTCCCACTTATAAATATATTATCAAGAAAAACTTGGGTTTTATTCCATTTCTTTAATATAAATATTTTGGTGTTTAACTCTGATAAAATATTTCCTGAGTACGGTTCTGATGAAATTTTCCGCTGCCAAATTGATAAACACCGATACCACTGAGACTGGTTCACGGCCGCCCGCTCTCGGGATAGGGGTCGGGGGTTGAGACAGAAGGTGGTATCAGAGCTATGCCACTGGTTTAAGCCTTTAGGTGTTCTTCTAATACCTAAACCCTTAACCATTCGTGTTATGAAATTAATATCTTATGTGTTAGCCTATTAATATAAAATCATAATGTGTTTATTATGATTTTTATGCCATTTAACGAATTTTGAATTCCCAATGTGTGTTACCCATATATGTATCTTACACTTATGCTATAATATATATAAATGGTATATATATTAATAATATCATGTCTTAGTAAATTTCGTGATATCTTATATATCTATCATGTCGATATGTATATGTGGGAACATAATGCAATATAAATTTTATAATAATAATAATAGAATCTTAATATTAATATTTTAAAATTATTATAAAATAAGTGCAATTCAGATATAATACTTTGAATACTTAAGTAATATGTATTATATCTAAATGATTTTATATCATTTAAATTTTCAAAATATATAACTTCTATTATGCTAGGCTATGAAAATAAAAAGGGAATATATTCAAAAAATAATCAGTTCTGTATCCACATATTTATGTGAATATAATTCATAATAAGTTATATATTGATATTAATATTTTAAGCAAAGATGTAAAATAACACTTTTAGGTACGGTACCATTGAAATATCATAATATAAAATATTATTCAATAAAAGCAAAATATTTTATCATATAATCCAAAAGTTTTACTCGATTTCAAGATATGTATTTATCAAAATTTTGATGACACATATAATTGTATTTTGTTAAAATATAATGTTTCAAGATTATTTAATACAATTCTTAAAATATTTTGTCAATCACTTTATAATTCTTTATAGTATTATAAAATTTAAATTAAATACGTAGATTATTCATCAAAATTTGATATATTAAGTAATATTCAGAAATTTTATGTATGTCAATATTAATAATAATTAACATGCTAGAAAAAAAATCTTTTTATATATATACGACTTGTATCAATATTATAAATAATATTTCATCCATGAAGTAAAATATGTACAAAAATATTTAGTACAGTATGAAGATATGGTTTAAATTATATATAGAGTAAAATGCACGGATAGTCCCTGTGGTTTTGTCAAATTTCACCTTTAGTCCCCACATTTTCAAAATTACATGTATGCTCCATGTGGTTTGCTCATTTGTTACTCGGATAGTCCCTGAAAGAGATGGACGTTAGTTTTCTCAGTTAAGTAATTGTGAAATGACAAAACTACCCTTATAATTAAAAAAATATATTAAACAACAAAAGAACTCACACAAACTCACCAACCTCTCCCTTTCTTCTCCACCCCACTAGCACAAGTGCACCACCACCACTTCTGCTCACCTCCCTTCCACGCCATCATTTCCAAATGTCTGATTCGTAACTAATTCACAAACTTTGTTCACATCTTCCTAAAAAGACCCTAATTTGTCCTTATTTACCATCCATCATTAAATATAAATTTTACTTTATAAGATTAACACAAAATAATGTTGGAAAAGGAAACTCCAGATTCGGTGATGAAGATTATGAAGCATTGACCAAACAGAATCATCCGCAATAAAACATAATAATACAATTACGATCCAAAAACTGAATAATCATCAAAAGTAAACAATCAATTAACACGATAATCGATTAAACGTTCAATATCAAACAATCAATCAACATCTTCATCTGCTAGGGTTTCAAATTCAAATTTCTCGATGAAAACCTAAACAAATAGATAAAAAAGTTCACTTACATTAGAAAAACTACAAGCACATACATCCTTAAACGAAAGCGCCAACTGATAACGTTTCAAGTGGAGCAACCAGATCTTCTTCCGGTTCCGCGATATTCCTCTGGCGGCCCGTACTCGCCGGAAAAACATAAAGATGACCGACTAAATCGCCGTACTGGAGGCCGTTTTGAAGCACCCACACCATGGCACTTCGTGTGACCTCAATGTCTTCTACAGCTACTACTAGGTTTCAGGTTTTCTGATGGTTCCATTTACGTTGGGGAATTAGTTGCAGAAATGGTGGTTCTCTGATCCATGGAGTGGAAGAGATGGAGAGGGTGGAGTGGATGGGAGGTGGGCAGAAGTGGCGATGGTGCTTGGTGGAGGAGAAGAGGGAGAGGGTGGGTGGGTGGGGGTGAGGTCTTTTATTGTTAAATATATTGATAATGGTGAGGGTAATTTTGTCATTTCACAATTACTTAACTGAGAAAACTAACGTCCATCTCCTTCAGGGACTATCCGAGTAACAAATGAGCAAACCACAGGGAGCATACATGTAATTTTGAAAATGTGGGGACTAAAGGTGAAATTTGACCAAACCACAGGGACTATCCGTGCATTTTACTCTTATATATTTCCAAAGGAAACACTTTCTACCATTTGATAAGTTCGATTCATTTATAAAACTATATTTATATACATATTATGATATAAGAATAATGCTTCATTCTTAATATTTCTTAGTATATTAATAATCAAATTTAGAAACACTAGACTTTGTATTGTCTATTACAAATCTTAAATAAATAGATATAATAAAATTTAAAAAAAATTGAATTGAATTATAAATATGTTATAATCAAAATTTAGTCAACCTGTCAATACTATTGCTCTAAAAAGAATCCAGAAAATTATATCTCTATTAAATTTAGTCTTTTTGATGAAATTCCTTTTATTCCGAAATATTAGGCCCAATAAATTAATAGAAATTTATTTTGTTATTATAAAGGAATAAACAAGGTTATGAAAATAAACATGATAATTAACACAGTCAATCATGAAATTGGATTTTTATAATTTGATATTATATTACAGGAAATTTTAAACTTTATATCTATACGTATGTATATACAAGATACCATTTTTCTAATGATATATACAATATAATGATCAAATGTCTTCGGTAGAAGGACAAATTTTTATATAACAGAAGAAACAAACCTACACGTTTACTTAAGATTTATTTTGATACCCAGCTTTAATCCAAAGGATATCTGTACTAGCACCACCTCTTGAAAAAAAAAACAACAATAATGAGTCAATAACGAAAAATCTCAGAATTTCATATAACGCTTTTACCTTTATTTTTACCCATCCAGCCATGAGTTCTGGAAATATAAGACAATATAGAAAAACTATTGCACCAAAGAAAAAAAAACAACACCTATAAAATATACATTTTTCCTTATATTTTGATAAGATATATAGTAAGAGAAAATGTTAAGATATAACATGTATATATGTTACCTTAAATATCATCACATAATACTAGTAGTTATGATTATAATGATGCTAAACAAAATATGCCAGTATAATTGCTTAGTTCTGTGATAACTATATCTAAACATGTTTGTAATTCAGATGTCAAAGGAAATAGCATGTGATCAAGAAATTCAGGCTAGTAATGAAAACTCTTTGGATAGAAATACTATAAAAAATATAATAGCTCAAGGAATATCGAATGCCATATCTTCGATCATTGAAGCTATTAAGATTTCTGTGCCTATAAACAAAGATCGTACTATACACTTTAGGCATACCCATCACTTCATACCTAGCCCTAGTATCAACGAAAGTCATGATATTCGTATCAAAACTCCATCTTCTAAACGAAAGAAAACTACAACCTATGGCTACTCCTATAAGGAATTCTACTCTAACAAATCCTCCAAGGACAAAGGAATGAAACCAGAAATCGCACAACCTACCAGCAACAGTAAAAAGCACGCAAGAGAACGTTATTTTAAGAAGTCACTTCGTTGTAACTTCTGCAAGAAAGCTGGACATGTAGAAGAAGAATGTAGAAGGAAAAGGGAAACTAACGTATGTTACAAATGTGGAGATCCAGGCCACTTCCTTCGCTACTGCCCAAAACTATTTAAGGCCCCCGACAACGAGAACAGAAACCCATATGAAGCTAAAAAGAAAGCATAAACACCAAAAACCATAGTAACTTTTAAAATAAGCACCCTTACGTTTTGTATGTACTAAAGTATTAAGTTGACTTTTAAATCTCGATTAAAGTTTTATAATAAGAAGTCCTTATTTCTCTGTCACAAAATCAACACTCATTTGTCTCATTTCTTGACAAAATTCCTATGTCATACATGCATTACTTGTTATGCATGTGAATTCACTTCAAAAGATCAGTTATTCTTGAGTTTTAATAAATATTTCGTTACACTCATTCTGATGATTTCATAATAATCGAGTCGACGAATTTATTGGGAAACTCCTTTCCTTTTCAAGTCGCTTTTCAAAGTTACTTACCAGAATTTCGTTGAAACCATTTCTTGTCAATACATATACCCATTGTTGGAATATGTCCAAACCAAGCTCAATTGTTTGAACTTGCTTATATATATTTAATTTCAAAATCCCATATGATGAATGAAGATCATCATATTCAAGGTAAATTCGTTATTTGAACTTGTTTAAAGTCTTCAATTTCAATATATCATTTGTTAAAACACGACACCTTGTGGTGGCGATTTCTTTGAAACTTGGACACATTTCATTTTCACACCTGAGGTACGATTGTATCTATCTTCTGTTAATTCGTTATCCTAAACCAGTCTTAATACAATCTTGTGTTAAGATAAAGGTACCCGGATTTCTATTCCGATGTACCTCCAACATTTCTTTGATCAATCCTACGATATTCAGCTATTCATTTGAACATCCTGTCTTTTGAATATTCAGATTCACTTCATTAAAACTTTCAGTCAATTTTGAGAACGGTAAATTAGTTCGGTCACCGTAAATCATTGAATTTCTTCAGTCACTACGACACCTTGCGGTGTCTGTATTAATTTATAGCCTGTGCTAATAGTAAACCTTAATTATACATCATTCGTTTGACTCATCATTTAAGTATTCTTGATACAATTATGTATTAAGACCAGGATACACTAAATTCTATTGTATTGTCTGGTGTATCCTTGTCATTTAAATAAACTGATTTCTGGTTCAATTATTGACAAATCATTTTTCATACTTCTATCCTCAATTGAAATGATTGATTCAAAGTTCTTTCTAAACAAAGTAAGTTCTTTTCTGGCATTGAATCCTATTGTTTCTAAAAAAAAGTCATTGCATTTCAAATTATATGCCTATCAAATCTCTCTTTTAAATTGTGAAACTTAGTCACCTTGATGATGGTATCATTTCATTCAGTTAACATCAATTCCTGAAACTAAGTTTTGAGACCATTGAATTCCAATGATGTCTTTATATTCATCTTTTGATAACCCACTAAAAGATGTGACGCAAACCCAAGAAGATATCGTAGTCCAAATCTCGAGGACGAGATTTAAAACAAGGTGGGGAGGATGTAACATTCCCAAAATTTTTAAATTTAAAATAAAGTTATTACACGAATAGGTCACGAGTAAGTTGACCGGTAGAAATATGAGTTATTTTGGCGAACGTAGGAACCGTTTAATAAAAATACATTATATTTGAACCTACTTCATTTTTAATGAAACTTGGTTCAAAACGTAGATAAGACTATTCTAATTCTAAAGGCATATTCATTGTTTTATAAAACGGTATATTTTAGAAGTTATAAGCGCCAAATAAGTGAAGCAGTTGAATTAATTATAATAATAAATTAATAAAATAATAATAAAAATTAAACAAATTAACTAACCACTTATTGTTGTTTACGTGTAAGAATAAAATATTAAATTTAAAACTAAACAATAGAATAAATCATGAAGTATACGTATGCATGGCCATTTGAAATAAAAGCAAGTGTCCTTAGGTAGCGTAGCCTCCAATCTATGATTGATATAAATAGGAACAGAAGATGAGCATCCAAATCTGCTTCAGTCTCGCCGAACTTTTTCTCTCTCTCTAAAAATCTATAATTTTTATTTCACCCCATAATAATAATAATAATAATAATAATAA
Organism: Helianthus tuberosus; assembly: GCA_030545235.1. Classification (NCBI taxonomy): domain Eukaryota; kingdom Viridiplantae; phylum Streptophyta; class Magnoliopsida; order Asterales; family Asteraceae; genus Helianthus; species Helianthus tuberosus. Next base: position 6,853 of record JARYGA010057486.1, read on the forward strand.
TAATAATAATAATAATAATAATAATAATAATAAATCCATGCCCCGTTTTAAGTATTGTAACCCCTGATCACTGATACCCTGTCCGATTGATCTAAGGCCCCGTAACGTATGTTAAGGCTCTGCCTAAATTCGTTGGGGTTCTGTCTCGTGACGTAGGGATAAAGTTAAATTGGGTTACTATACTTAATGTGAGTGCACTATATATTTTATTAAATAATCCAGGAATTATACCAAGATATATCAACCCTCCAAAAATATTTCCGACACCCCTAATATATTTAGAATACCCCTATACGTCCTAAAATACACCCCGTATACGAAAAGTGGGCCTGAAATATATTTAAATTAATAAAATAAAAATAAAAACAAATATTTAAGTCTGTCGCGTGGTGCGACAGACTACTCCTCATTCTACGCGGGCCGCGACCGAGTGTTAAGTGGCGAAGCCTCAGCGTGACACGTGGCAGGACACGCGTCAAACAACCCCGGTGACTCAGCAAGATGCCGCCACCTTTTCTGGACCTCGCGGGCCGCGTAAGACCTTGGTGTGGTCTTCGCGGGGCGCGAGAGCCCCTTATGTCAGCCCTATAAATATGGTCGATCGGATTCAATTGGAAATCGTTCAAAAATCAATTTTCTCTCTCAATTTCTGCAGTGTAGGCCCTATACCCGGGCATTATACCCCCTAATAAGCGAAGCTCTGCCTTGTTGTAAGTATCATAACCCCTGGATACGTATTAGATACGCTTCCCGATTGATCAAGGGTTCCGTAACGGCTGTTATGGTTCTGCCCGACATATCACAATTTTCGCTACAAGTAAACATACATTTCAACACTAAGGTTTAGATAACTAAATTAACATCCGTAGAACTACATAATAGGGGAATTAAGTTCATATGAACTTACCATGATCTTGTGTTTCTTGAGCTTTAGAATGACTTGCTCCTCCTTCCTTCTTTGTTCCTATACATCACAACTTCATATACTTAGCTTTCGACAATTTCATTATTCCCATTTTCTTTGTCATATAATTATGACGTTTATGAATCATATGCATTCCGACTATAATCATATTTCATCAAGTTAGCAAACTTTCATACAAAATCACAATTTTTTTAATTTAGACATTTCATCAAACACATGGCGTGCGTACATTCTAATAAGCATGATGTACAAGTATTTATAACACATTCATCCTAAATTCATCCAATAGATCAACTAATTCTTTCAAAATCAACAATCATAACCACACTACATATGATTCAAATCAAATCACTCATCAAAACACTTCTATAACATGAGTTTAACATCAACATTACATAATTCTTCCATAACTTTTACTAATTTTTACTACCTTACATAATCTCAAGTGGGTTTTTCCCTAACTAGTAGTACAATCGAAATAACACATAATATAACTCCTATTTGTTTATATCATCCAACATCTAGGTTTAATTTCATAAAAACATCATAAATTATACATAACCCACTTCATGAAATCTCATAAAAACATCAAATTTAAACTTACTAGATGTCAAGAATACTTGAATAATCAAAGTTCCATGCTCATGCATTCGATTAATCCTTGATTTCACCCTCAATTTGATTGAATTTAGTATGTTAGGGTTTTGAAGGAGAAGCTCCTCCTGGCTCCTTTTTCTCGATCGCACATACCTACACTCAAAACACTGGGCATTTTTCTTTAAGGGTTTTAATTATAAAACTTTCATTTTTAACCCCCCATCTTTTAGAACATAACACTTTATCTCATTTCTACTAACTAACTTAGTAAACTTTAATACATACATAAGATTTTGGATTTGTTTAAATGCTATAATTATTAAAAATGGTAAAATTTCATGTTTACCATTTCTTTTCGTCAAAATATTGTAATTAGGCATTGTAACGTGTCATACGAAATTTTGGGTGTTACAAGTCTACCCTCCTTAAAGATGGTTTCGTCCCTGAAACCAGAATACATACCAAATAACTCCGGGTAGTGCTCCCGCATTTCATCCTCCGCTTCCCACGTAAGTTCCGATCCTTTTCGATGTTTCCATTGGACCAACACTTGTCGAATGGACTTGTTGCGGAGTTGCTTCACTTTAGAATCTTTTATTGCCACGGGCTTTTCCACATAATTTAACTTCTCGTCAACTTCAATATCATCCAATGGAACATGCTGTTTCATCCGCAAGGCAGTTCTGCAGTTGCGACACATGAAAAGTGTTATGAATCCCATCCAACGCGGGTGGTAATTCTAACTGGTACGCCACCGCCCCGACCCGAGCGAGTATTTTAAATGGTCCGATGTATCGAGGACCTAGCTTCCCACGTTTACGAAAATGAATTATTCCCTTCCATGGAGAAACTTTCAATAAGACATAATCTCCCACTTGGAGTTCAATTGGTCGCCTTCGCCGATCCGCATACGACTTTTGTCTATCTTGCGCTGCTTTTATCCTTGATCTAACCATATCAATCTTTTCATTCGTCTTGGCTACTACTTCTCTTGACGCCAGTTCTCGTTGACCCACTTCCCCCCAACAAACCGGAGTCCTACATTTCCTTCCATAGAGCATTTCGTAAGGGGCCATTTTTAGGCTGTTATGATAACTATTATTATATGAAAACTCTACCAAAGGTAGATGATCATCCCAGCTTCCTCCAAAATCCATAACACACGCCCTTATCATATCAACCAATGTTTGGATAGTTCGTTCCGACTGACCATCGGTTTGTGGATGGTAGGAAATGCTTATATGTAACTGGGTCCCCAATTCTTCGTGGAACTTCCTCCAGTAACGAGATGTGAACCGGGTATCTCGGTCAGACACTATAGACACTGGAACCCCATGTCGAGATATAATCTCATTCGTATAAACTCCCGCCATCTTTTCCGAATTATAGGTTTCCCGGTTGGGAAAGAAATGTGCACTTTTGGTTTGTCGGTCAACGACTACCCAAATAGCATTCTGCCCCTTCCTTGTCTTAGGAAGTTTAGTCACCAAATCCATCGTTACATGTTCCCAATTCCACACAGGTATCTCCAAGGGTTGTAACTTTCCATATGGCCTTTCGTGTTCGACTTTTACTTGAGAACATGTCAAACACTTAGCAACATACTTGACAATGTCTCTTTTCATTTCCGGCCACCAATAATTCATCCTCAAGTCTCGATACATCTTTGTAGCTCCCGGATGAACGGAGTACCGAGACTTGTGAGCCTCATTCAATAGTAATTCTTTCACATCACATTCCCGAGGTATCCAGATTCGGTCATACCTCGTTTTCATACCATTTGCATTTTCTTCCAATTCATGAATAAATCCTTTCGTCCTTTCTTTCTTTGAGTCGCCGGCATTTAAAGATTTTGTTTGAGCTTCTCGAATTTCATCAAGGAGTTTAGGTGTGACTAACATCTTCATAGATTTTACCCGAATCAGGGGCAGGTACTGTAACAACTCTCACCAAAAATATTATTTCTTATTTTATTATGTCCAATAGGAAACCCTAATTAAGACCCCCAAGAAATATTGCATGACCCCTAATTTTTTCAGAACAATCAAAACTAGGATCAGGGCCCCTAAACTCAAGGGGGGGGGGGGTAACCCTAACGGATAATTATCTTCACAGTTTGTTGTAGAACGCGAATTTCATCGAACTGTTGACTCACCTAGGCTAAGTGGACACCAGGCTACCCTACCCTAAAAATGGACCCGTCGCGCCACGCGCCAGGACCAGGTGGGTCTGGCGCGCCACGCGACAGGAACCATTTTTCAGTATATATAGCAGGGGTTTCGCACTTGCATGTTGGCCTTGTTACGACGGAAAAATTCATTACGCACGTTTAGTTATGCACTGTTTAGCTCAAAACAATCAAAATCCCGACACTCTGCTGCGACAACAGGGTAATAACTCGATCACTGCTACGATACAATGTCCGATTGATTGAAACCAATCCGATGGATGTTTAAGTGCTGCCCGAATACGGGCTATACTTTGTCATTCGTCGTGAAGGTTTTGATTTCGTGAGCTTATCGTAAATGTTGTATTAAGTTACTGACCTAGTTTCGTGTGCATTGTTATTTACCTAGGTTACAAGAATAAATCAGTAGGCAAGGTTCTGTCCGGTTAAATTTGCAATGTGAGTCATTCTCTTTTTATCAAATTGCTTTATAAAACCCTAAATGTTTTCCAGTTATACTTTGCAGTGATTAAGTCATTGCTAATCTTTAATTACTGGCAGTATGTGGGGGTTTTGTGCACATTACTACTAACGATTTATCACTTTAGGTGGGCGAGCCTAATTTAGTGATATGTACACAGTCATAGATTCGCTCGAGTGACAGCTGAACCAGATAATTATATGATAAGGGCAAATATAAAAACCCTTAATGGTGTAAATTTATAACAATATGTCTTTTGTGCAAATTGAATGACTCGCCAGTATTTCCCCGTTGATAAAAATCTTTTTAAACATATTTCAGGTGATCTGCTGTGATCCAGGAAAAAGTGTCGTGTAGCACTACAAGCTTGAGAAAGTGGCCCAATAAAATAAATAAACATGTTTTTGTAAACCAGGAATTTCCCAGTGAAATCACCTTTATTGTAAATTATGGGGGTTTATCCCAAATTATAATAATAATAATATAAATTGGGCATTTTCAAGTTTAAACGATCCTGTTAACATTTCCGCTGCCAAACTAAATACAAATACCACGGGTTTTCTGTCCCGCGGCTTCTGGACCGGGTCACACTGGGTCGGGGGCCGTGCCAGAAAAAGGTGGTATCAGAGCCACTGATTTAAGCCAATTAAGTATTTAGAAATACTTAATTTTCCTGGTTGCCATTTTGTGATTTTGTGAAAATTTGATTTGCAATAAATAAAATTTTAACTTAAAATTGTGTGTTTCTTCATGGGTGCTAACAGCATGAATGAACTATCGGAGGCACTCCGAAACTTTACTATCCATAGCACAGATATGGATATCACAAGAAATCCATCTGGCTATCAGGCTGATACTGAAGAGCCCATAGTATTCCAGGCCCAGCCGCAAAAGAAACCAAAGTCGAAAAAGAGAAGGAGAATCATAGGCTGGAGACGCGAACGGAGGAAGAAGCCAGCTGCACAGAAGGTTAAAAAGACTGAGGATCCAAAGGATAAAGGGAAAGGAAAGGAGATCGGGGAGAGTTCAGGGCAAGCCCAGGAAATGCCACAGTGGGAGGAGCTGGATCGCAAATTGGCAAATAGCGACCTCATCGGACCTGCCGATGAAAATCTCTTCAATTACCCAATTGAATCACAACTTTCAGTTAATCTAGAGCCTGCTATCCCAGATCCTATTATCAACCCCCGACCTCTACCAGGAGAACTGGAAGAATGGTGGACAACTGACTCGCAATTTCAGAATCTCTTGAATAACCCCAACACCTTTTTCCCCCAGTTTGACCCTGAGCCTGCACCAAATCAACCTATGAGCACAGAAAACTTGGCTGAGCTCCGTCACTACGGAGAGGAACTGGTGGACGCAGGGAATCGTCTGGGAAGTGGGAGAACAGATCTCCTGGAAATACGACTAGAGGGAACGTCGTTTTTGAAAAGTAAGCTGACGGTGGTGTGGTTATGTGTTTAATAATAATAAAATAATAATAAATAATAAAAATATAATCATGTAAAATAACTTAAAATAAAACTTTTGTAATATATCTAGTGTGTACGGATGCATACTAAAATATATAAAATATGGAAGTCGCAAAGTCGACAATTTTGGCTATACATGTTGGCGTGATTATGTGCGATTGCTTTATTGCATTTGGTTGTTACTTATTTTGTGCCAATAACTTATATATATATATATATATTGTCAATTATCGGATGGAACATGCTGTTAATGAACAAGTTAATGAAGTTAACCAATCCGAGCAAAACAATGAGGATCATTTTCTTAATAGGCAAGATATAGAAAACATCGTTGCTCAGGGAATAGCCAATGTTATCCCGGCAATCGTCGCTGCTGTTGAAAGTCCTGTTGAACCTTCCCAAGCCAACCCTAGTAAACACACGCGCGACGATAATTCCAGTAACAGTGTTAACGGAGGCGGCAATAATGACAACGTGATTCAAGCCCCGATACTTAAGAAAATGAAAGTGTAGATCCCAATATCAATCCGGATCACAGTGGTTGGTTGTTTTAGTCCAAAACACCTATTGATTAAGTGTTTGAACTATGAAAAAGTTAAGAATAAACAAGAATGAAGATGAAGCTAATGGATTGATGAATACAACAAGTGTTGTATTGAATCCAAACAAGTATATGAATCAATAAAGCACCTTGGAATACAGATTTGAGCACAATATCAAGAGATTTAATGTCAACAACACTTCATTCACCAAAGAGCCAAAAGCTTGGCTAGGTTACAATGCTTGGGCTATATATAGTGCCTGACTTCCCAGCAAATTTATAAATTTGCTGGAATCTTAACTACACCAAGTCAGGATATCTAGTTTCATGAAATTACAAAATAAGCCCCTATACTAGTAGATTAGCTACAAACAACTATAAAACTAATCCAGAAGTATGAACGATCTCAAAAGTTCCAACAATATCCCCCCTAGATCGTTGCATACTTGTCTTCTCATTTTTCAGTTGTCTCCACTGGATTCTCTGTAGCTGGCTTTTCAGGCTCTTTGGGATTGACTTCATGCGCTGCCGTTTCTGGTGGTGCTTGAGTCTCGATTTGTGCAACCGGAGTTTCTTGAGTAGTAACAGCTTCACTTGTTGGTGGATCCTCCATAGTGACCTCATATGTGGATGAGGTCGGAGGCGATGATGTTGGCTGGGAGGTTGTGGTGGGCTCTGTTGTTGAAGCGGAGGTCTTTTCTTTCTTTCTTTCATGTTTCTTCTTTTTCCTCGCTTCCTTCTTCTTTTCTTCAGTTTCTTTTCTTTTCTCGATTTTGTCTACGAGATCCAACATTTCTCTCTTTATCTTCCAGGCTCGCTCTACCGCTCTCTGAAATAACATGGCCTCCTCAAGATTAGCATTTCCAGCTCCAACGTTTATGCGGCTTGCATTTAGTACCGTTAGATCGGAGAGTCCAAACATAAACACGTCCATAGGATCCAAGATTCTGATATCTACGTTTTTGTTGGATCTGATCACAGCTTCACCAGTTTTGCTATCATAGAACCATTTCTTGAAATTGTTGAGGGATACAGGAACTTCTTCAGGAAGCTTGATTCTCGTGACAATTTTAGCAGGGTTAATCACCCACGTCACCTTTCCTTTTCCCGTTACTGGATCTATGGTTGTTTTGGACACTCTCCGTCTTGGACGTTGTGGCCTGTGATTCGGGAAACCCTTGTTACATTCTTTAGCAATAATGCGCTCAAAATCCCCGCCAATGCTTCTATCTTGCGGATTTAGAATATCCAGATGGCCAAGCTCACGTAGATCCCACCTAGGAAGAGTAAAGAGATCAAATCCAGTCTGGAAGTACTGAATCACGCCGCCTCGTCTTTTAACCACAAACATTCCTCTCAGATTGTCGTACATCCAGCTGATGATTTTGTCGGTGGCTTCAGTCTTTTCGACAGTTATCACCTGATAAAAATCAGGGAGTTTTTCTCTTTCTTTCTTGAACCATTATGGATGCTGGGGGGAGAAAGTATTTCCGTCTTCCTGCTTGTACAACACTTCCTCTTCCAGACCCCATTCAATGAACCTGGCAGGCATTTCATCTCTATCAACTTCTTCTTCATCACTTTCATTTCCTTCAGTCACTTTCTCAGTTGACTCCAAGCGCCTTTTCTTTGCCTCAGCTTCTTTCACGTTTCTGGTTGTTTCCTCTTCCACAAAAGCCTCTAAGTCGAAAACTTCCTCAAAGGAAAACATAGGCTCTATTTCTATCTTCGCACACATACTCCTCATCATTCTGTACAGCTTTTAAATTCCCATCTGTTGAAATCTTATGAATTTTGATTGCTATCCGCGTTTACACACTTGGGATCTCCGGCGTAGTCCTAATACTTTACGGGAAACAAACTTCCATCCAAGTCTTCTCAGACTTGATGGCTTTCAGTTCTTGTGCAGTAGGGTTGTAAGTTGCCTTTTTAGTTGCATAAAAATCTTTAACCCCCTTAGCTTTTCCATTCAACATTTTCCCAAAAATTTTCTTAACACTTCCATTGAATGTTTTCTCGACATCAAACTTAGTATTCTCTTTGTAAAACTGATTCGAGATATCAACCTTGCCAACTTTCTGTTTAACTTCTTCAAATTTCAGTAATGGAAACTCATCATCATTCACTGAAATTTTCATCTCAACCTGTGGCTCTTCTGGCTTTGTGGAACCAGATTCATCGCCGACTTTCTCATCAACTTTCTTAACAACCCACACTTGGTTGTCTTTCTCTTTCTTTTTATAAAAATTCTTTTTAGAACACTCACCAACCTCATAAGTTGAGTTTTAAAAAAATTTAAGTATGTCGGTTGGTGGTTCAACATCAACAACTTTTCCTTTCAACTTGTTAGAAACTCCCTGTTTTGACTTGGCATTTTTGGAACAATTCCATGCAATGTGACCAGCTTCATTGCATTTGTAACAGGTTCGAGTTTCCTTTGAATAAGACATTTCAGTTCCATTCTTCTTCTTTTCAGCAAGAAACTCCTGGTTTGACTGTCTCCAGAATGGTTTCTTCTGTTCCTCTTCTACACTTCCACCTGACACAAATTCTGTTTTTGTTTTAGAATTTTTCAAATTTTTATGATTTTCTGGTGGAATAAATCCAAGACCTTTCTTTTTGTAGCTACGATTTTGGTTTGGTTTCTTTTGAAAACCAGAACCAGAATTGTAACCCTTTTTCTTGTTTAGACGTTGTTGAACTCTTGAAGTGTATTTTTTAGGTTTTTCAGTAAGATTTAAATCTTTTATTTCAGAAATATTAATTTCTGTCATTTTGAAAACCTTTTTAATCATTTCAAAACGAACACTTCTTATTGGAAACTCTTTGTCAGAGTATAATTTGTCCGAATCATTTAAAGTGTATGCAACTTCAAATGTTTCATCATCCAAATTTGCTTTCGATAACAAAAATTCTTTACTATAAGACCGTTTAACCGACGACTTTGGACTGTTGACTGACGAATTTGACCCTCCAGACTCAGACTTTGACTCAGACTCCTCCTCAGTATCCAACACCTGATCGACCACCTTTTTGATTAACTTAGACTCATGATCAATATCAGACGAGGTAAACGTGACATCAATGTTATCTGGTAAAACATCAGTTGTGTCGGTTTTTAGCTTTATATTGACTGCTTTTTCAAGTTGCTCCTCATTTGGTTTTCTAGGAAAGTACCCTTCCCAAATTGGAGGCAGACACTTGTTATAGCTAACAGTCGGTTTCTTACCACTATCTTTCTTTTTCTTCGGCTTCTCATCTTGAAAAGCTTCCATACCTGCAACAGTTGGGTAAATATGATCAATGAGATAATCAGAACTAGAATAACTTTGTAATAAACGTCTAATTCTCAATCTTCTCTGTCTCCAACTCTTGCTTCCACTTAGCACTCTCTTTGATGTAAAAATTTATTGCTTTCTGCTTTGTCATCATCACAGCATTCATCATCGTAAGTGCTTGTTCTCTTTCTGAATTTGTCTTTTGAAGACCAGTTACTGTTTTGTTCAAGACATCATAAGATTCTTTTACATAGTTAAGATTGAACAGTAACTGCTCCTTCTTCTTCTCATACTCAGCAATTATATCATCTTTTGCTACACATTCCTTGCATGCTTCCAAACACTTCATGCAAGGCTTGACAACTTCAACAATCTTTTCAACTTCTATTGTTTTCACCACTTCAATCAACTTTTCTGCTTCAATCACCTTTTCTTTTTCTTTCACTTGCTCACTCTCAACATTCTTCTCAGCAACAATTTCAACAATCTCATTCTGAACAACATCTTCAGATTTCTTTAGTTGTTGTTCTTTAGCAGCTCGTTTCTCCTTCAGTTTCTCCATGCGATCTGCAAAATAGAAATGAAAACTTTCAGGAGAAAGATGAGATTTTGCAACATTTATATGTTTCTCTTCCTCATCATCACTGCTACTATCAACTGGTGACTGATCAAACTGTACAGATTTTTCAGAATCGGCATCTGATAGACCAGAATCTGACGGTGTTTGATCAAATACAACTTCTTTTTCTGAAGTAAAATCATTCTGAACACACTCATCTGAACTTTGTAGACTTTCATCAGCACTTTCTGAACTTTCAACAGAAACATCAGACTCTTCATCCACACTCTTTACAGTCACTCCGATAGACTTCATCCATGTGGCAAACATGTCTGGTTCTCTGACAATCTTGGCAATGAAAGCTTTAAAATTCCCATTCTCATCTGCAAACATATTCCAGCTGAAGCCTTCAGGTAGCCTTTCATCATCTTGATCGACTATGCATGCTTTGCTATCAGGAGAGATATAATTGTTCCAGTCAAAATCCACCACACACGCTCTTTTTTAATCCTCGATTCTTCTACCATGAGTCGTCTGTGAATCTTGTGATTGACCAACCTGTTGATAAATGGCTTTCCGGTAATAATCATCTTTTCCAAACGGATTCTGAGCACCACTAGCTTCCCTATTCTTGCATTCCCGTTTGAAATGGCCTTTCTCCCTGCATCGAAAACAAGTAACTTTAGATTTATCAAAACCTAAAGTAGATACATGAGCATCAAGAAAGTCATTTCTCCCGGTAATTGTCTTGAACTTTTCAGCACGTCTAAGAACACTCGCAAGACACCATTTGATATCCATTAGTTCCATCTTTTCGGCGTCTATTTGATCGTAATCCTCTTTGGTGAGCATAGGATTTCCGATCCGACCAGCTACTAGACCCTCATAAGATAACAATACAGAACCAAGTAGAGCCATGTGGTCTTTAGCAGTGTCTTCTGAAAAACTTTGACCTTCTGGAAGATTTAGAGCTATGTTGCTCTGAATCACATATCCATTTCCTATCTTTGTGCTCTGAGACTGAAAGCTTTTATTTGACTCTTTAGGATTAACACTCGGAAATGATGAGAATCCGCTACTGCTTTTATTAGAACTCTGATCAGCTTTTTCTGATGAATCCCCAGCACTAAACGCAATTTGAATTTTCGGACTTCTCTCAGCTTCTGGAACCGGAATACTACCTTTGTAGTACATCTTTACATCCTGTTGACCACTTGGACTGTTCATCCTAGCGATCTTCTGCTGTTCCAAATCTTGACCCTCAATCTTTTTGATAAACTGGCCAATTGTTAATCCATCATAAACCCCTGTGTTTTTCAAGATCATCAAATAAGTTCCCCACTCTTTTTGCGGTAACGCATCAGCTAATTTATCTACCCACTCTTCAGGATCCTTTTTTATACTAAGCATTGACATAGATCGCACCAAGTGGCAATAACGTTCAATCAGCTTCTTCGTATCTTCACCCGGTAGACTGCTGAACAAATCGAACTCTTTCTTAAGCAACGCCTTTTTGCTCTTTATCATGTTCTCGTTACCCTCAAATTTTACTTTAAGTGCATCCCAGATTGACTTTGCAGTTTTGTCATGCTGTAGCAGAATGAAAATGTCTTCTTTGATGGCTTGTTGCAACAGACTGATCATCATTTTTTTGGCTTTGTACATAACTCGTTCCTGATCTGTAAACTCTGATAACTCTTTGAGAACCTGCAAATCTGTTCGAGGCAACACGTATTTCTTCAATATACATTCCCATGATCTAAGATGGTTAGCCTGAACCCAGTTCTCGAATCTATCTTTCCACCCGTAGTATTCTTCGATACTCATCAATTTCGAGTTCGAGGGTTTTTGGGTGGTTCCCGTCTCGTTTTCTAAATTCATAGCTTGAGCAATAACACCTGGACCAGACGGTGTTGCAAAAGCATTGTAGAACTCGGTCTCCAAGACTTTTCAACACATATTTCAAAAACAGTGACAAATAATAGAAATATCAGAAGTTCTGGATGATCTTATAAGCGAAACTAAGATTCTGGATGGCCTTATGAGCGAAATTAGGATTCTGTACACAAGAGAGAAATCCCAGATGTCTTTATAAGCGGAACCTTAGTATTTCTTTGGATCGAAACCTGAGATGTTCAGATAAGCGAAACCTTGATGTGTCTCTAGAGCGGAACCTTGATGTGTCTTTTGAGCGGAACCTTGATGTGTCTTTTGGAGCGGAACCACTGATGTACAGATGAGCGAAATCTATTATACGCACTTGGAGCGAAACCTCTATTAGGATGATAAAAGAGCGGAACTACCAAGGTAATTTGGAGCGGAACCTCTCAATAAGATGACACAAGAGCGAAATATTATGTTCAGATAAGCGAAACTACTCTATGTCCGGATAAGCGGAACCAAGCCAGAAGGTAATTTCAACCATTTTAGTCCATAATTTGGTCCGAAACTTTCAAGGGTTTGTCTATGTTCAATTGTGCACAGTCTGTGAAATTTTAAACGAATTTCGACCGGTAAAATTTTCTGAATTGATGAAAGAAGGTGTAGAAGTAAGAAATCTCGATAAATTCCAGCTAATCACTGCAGAACTCCTCCTCCTGAGCTCTGATACCACTTGTAGGATCGTGTTCTGACCCGAACGAGTCGTTCAGAGGTGCTCAACTTCGTTTCAGGTGCGGAATAACAAGAAACAAAGGTAGAAATAGCTGATTCTTCACTTAAACTACTTATTGTATTGAATTAACAACGTTTACAGTTCAATCTTCACACCGGCAGAACTTCGGCGTGGAATACAAGAGACTGATCTATATGGTTTCGCTCATGAGAACACCTATTTATAGTGATCTGGTTTCGCTCCAAGGTACATGTACACATAAGCGAAACCTTACATGTACGAATAAGCTAAACCTCTTGACAAATAAGTGAAACCTCCTGTCTATGTCCCTATGAGCGAAACCTGCTCACTAAACACATATAATCTCCTATTTTATCGTAAAACGTGCCCTAATCTATACAATGCAATATAAGACTCGATCCAAGACGAAGTCGACAGATGTAGTGCACCAACAATGCTTATTCTCAAGTAAACGTTATGGATGGATAGTTTGGCGTTTTATTTTTAGCTGTTCTCCCATCTTGAACAGCTCGGTTCTAGAAAAACATCATTTGGCGTTTTAGTTATACAAACTCATTCTATTATAATACATGGCGTTTTGATTGTTTTTGCATGCATATTCTCAAGTAAACGTTATGGATGGATAGTTTGGCGTTTTATTTTTAGCTGTTCTCCCATCTTGAACAGCTCAGTTCTAAAAAAACATCATTTGGCGTTTTAGTTATACAAACTCATTCTATTATAATACATGGCGTTTTGATTGTTTTTGCATGCATATTCTCAAGTAAACGTTAAGAATGGAAAGTTTGGCGTTTTATTTTGAGAGAAATGTACATACTCATAATCGCCGATTCCAGTGAAGATGTATGTGGAAAGGTTATTTTCAGAGTTTGTCCTTTTTTCATGTATTACCACTTGCCTCCTTAGATAAGATGACAAACATGCCTTGCTCAATTTTTTACCTCTCTTCTCCTCTTCAGCCACATTCTTTTTTTTATATATTTTTATCTTCTTCATCATCTTTATTAGCTTTTTCATCACCAGGCAGCTCTTCAGGGTTTAAAATTTTATTTTCTTGCATCAGCTTTGTGATGCCTGGAGTGTTGTCCTCGTCACATTTCTCCTGCACATCTGACATGTTTGGTGTTTTTGGTGGTGATGTGTTGATGGCGTTTTCATCCTGGGGTTTATTGGGTGTCTCTTCTTCTTCAAAACTTTTCAAGAGGTTTTTCCCAGATGTAGTTAGTGGCTGTTCATATGGCGTTTTATCAAACACTGGCCCTTGTTGGTCAACACTTTTGTTCACCATCCCCCCTTCAGTTTTTTTCTTTTTCAGTGTTGAATGCCTGACTGTCTTGTGTTTCTGTCGTGGCGATGTTTGGTGTCTTATCAAATACAGGCATTTTTGGGGTCTCTTCAGCAGGTTGCAGATGTTTTTTTATTGCTTTAATTGCTTCATCCACCATCTTTGAATTATCAAGACCTTCTTTAATATCAATCATTTGTTTTAGATCTTGTCCTGGCAGCTCCAAAATCTCAACAATATTCCTCTTAATTATTTTTTCCCCAATGTATCTTGAAATGTGATATTCAAGTGTTTTGAAATCACAACTCCACCTCTCAATATCCTTTTCGTTTACATCTTCATATGATGATATAGTATCCTCTTCATCATCATATATGGGGGCTGTTGTAGCAGTCGAGGGTTCGGCGTTTTGTTATATTGCCACATCCCTTGTATCCCCTTCTCCTTGCCTTTCTCCTTCCCCTTATCTTTCTCTTTTTCCTTCTCTTTCTCCATCCCCTTCACCATTCCCTTCACACTCCCCTTCCTCTTCTTTTTCTCCTTCCCCTTTTTCTTTTCCTTCTCCTTCTCCTTCTTCTTTTCCTTTTCCTTCATTTTCATCTTCAATGGCGTTTTCATGAACTATTTCCACTTGCATGGCGTTTTCATTAAATGTTTCCACTTCAATGGCGTTTTCAATTCCAGCCATCTCCTTCTCCCTTTCTTCTTCATTTTCACATCCTTCCTCTCCTTGTTCTTCATTTTCAAATTCTTTGGCGTTTTCATGAACTGTTTGCTCTTTAATGGCGTTTTCTTTTTCAACCATCTCCTTTTCCCCTTCTTGTTCATTTTCATCTCCTAGTACCACCTCATTTTCATCCTCAGTTTCTTGTGTATCTTCTTCTGTTTCGGCTGAAGATTGTAAGAAGTCTAAAGACAAAGTTATTTTATGAACGCTAAAGTTTTTGAAGATTTGGTGATTGGATGCATCAGCTTAGGGGGAGTCTGTTACTGACAGAAGCTATTGAAGCTAAAGCTATCCAAAGACCAAAAACAGTGCAAGACTACATGAAGATTGCAAGAAGTCTAAAGACAAAGTTATTTTATGAAGCTATTGTCAAGGGGGAGTTTGTTGGTGCATGTTTGTGACAACAGCTTAGATTTGGTCTTTGGATATCTTGTAATTAGTTAAACGATAAACAGTTAGCGGGTTTAGCTTTGTATTAGTGAGTTAATAGAGTTTGGGCTAAACAAAACCCAATTAGGGTGTTGGAGGCGAATTGGGCCTGTCCAATTCGCAGTCCATGATGTTTAACCTTGGCCCAAGTAGTAACCTTGTGTTATATAAACAAGGTTAGGCTTTAGGGTTTAGGTTAATCAGCCAGAACATTGTTTGAGAGCAATTTCGTGAGAGCTTTAGGGTTTGGACGAAATTGTTATTGGTTAGGGTTTGATTGATTGTAATTCTTGTGAGATTGATAATCAATAGAAACCCGGTTTGAAAGTGTCTTGCTGTTTCTGTTTCTACTCGTTTCTGCTATATTCTGATCAAGAGGATTCCGCACTCTTGATTGGAAAGACAATTATGTGAAAGATCCACACATCAAGGGGACCTACAATTGGTATCAGAGCATTAGGCTCTTGAAGGCTTGGTTCAGAATTGTTCTTGGCAGAATCAGGGAGATTTTCGAATTTTTGAAATCTGATAAAATTAGGGTTTTGAAAATTTTCGAAATTCTTGATAAAATTTTCGAATTTGTTTGGTTGTTTTGATCTTCTGGTTTGTTTGATTGCTGTTTTGCAGGTTTTAGGGTTTTCAGGATAGCTTTTGGTTGATTGTTTTGAAGGATTTTGGCTGAAAACGCTTGAAGATTCGAAGATTGTTCTTCGTGTTCTTCAAGTTCTTAGTTCTGTTTCTTACTGATTTTCGAAATTACTGATATTTTTGGTATTTCGATTCTGCAGGAAAGTGTTGACAGAATCTTGAAAATCTCAGAAGTTTGGAAAAAGATTGAATTTCCTTAATTACTGGTTGGCGAAATTGTATGATCTGCGAACTTGTCTGATCTGGCGAACTTGACTGATCAGCGAAATTAACTGTGCTAGCGATTTTAACTGATCTGCGAAGTTGTTGGCGAAATTAAAATCCAAAGGCGACTTTGGTAACCGTGAAATTTTACACAGCGAAAATATTACGGTTTTCGGCGACTTTACAGGTCGTCGTAATCGCGAAATTGAGACAGCAAACTTAAGCAGCGAACTTGACTTTTCAACGAATTTAAGCAGATCAGCGAAATTAACAGAAAAACCAGCGAAATTAACAGCCTAGCCAGCGAATTTAGCAGCATATTTAAAGTGGTGGAATTTCAGTTGGCAAGCGTCGAGAAAATTTCACAGTTTTGCAAATAGAAATTGATCCGTAGCACGTTAGACAAAACCGTTTGGACCGTTGAATTCCTTGGATTTTTAGGGTAAAAAAAAAAAAAATTGTCGAACATGACAATTAGATATCATTGGATTCGTCTTTTCGAGACGATTCTAACGGTGTAAGTTAGTAAACACTGCTTTCGGAGATATTTTGTACGGTTTTACCAGTCTGTTTGCGTTAAAATGTCGAACATGACAAAATTGAATGCACCTAAGATGATGAAGGTGGAGAATTATCTTACATGGAAGGACAACTTCAAATCTTTCATTGAATCTCAGGATGCACGCATGTGGATCTGCATTGAAGATGGGTACATAAACCCAACACACGATTATGAGGGCAGACCACGTCGAACAGACTATGTGAATATGCAAGAAGAAGATAAAAGGAAGTATGACGCTGAAAAGAGAGCATTGGCTGCAATTAAAATGTCCTTACCTGATAGCATCAAGCATATCTTCAAAAAGTACACTAATTCAAAGGATATGTGGGATGCATTACAAAAGCGATATCAGGGAAATGAGAGTGCCACTCAGGCATTCATGGCAGAGATAGTCTCAGTTGATGAGGCTGAAACTACTGTGAGTGATGCTGAATCTGAAGTGAAAAATGCTGAAGATCAAGAGGAGAATGCTGAAGCTCAAGTGGATGCTGAAGTAGAGAAGGAGAGTGAAGTTGAACAGGTTGTTGTTGATGAAAATACAGAAGTTCATGAGAAAGAGGTACAATCTAATTCTGTATGTTTGAGATGTCGTGAACTACAGGGTGAGGTTGCCAGGTTGACAACACAAAACCAAAGTCTGGTAAGTGAGATGTCTAACATAAAAGAAGCAAACTTTTTTGTTAAAAGAAATGAATCGTCATACTTGAAGAAAATCAAAGGTTGTGAAGCTGAAATTGAAGCTTTAACTTGCAAACTAAATGAAAAACTTCAAGTCATAGACTTAGCTCATGACATGATGGCTGAGAAAACAAAAGAGATTTCTGAAAAATGCAAAGAGTTGTCAGATGCACAACTCAAAATTGTTGAACTTGAAAAGAAGTTAGGTCAATTCAGGGACTCTACTTTTGTTATGAAACACATGATGGGTGGGTTAAAGAAGAGTAATGACAAGACCAGTGTGGGCTTCCAGGGCTTTAATGAAGTTCCACCTCCTCTTAGTCATGACTATTCATTCCTGCCTAGCGAAAATGAGCTAGCAGACTTTATGGCATCTACACCAAGTAGTTTCGCATCCACATTAAGTAAAGGTGATGGATCTGAGAGTGATGATTTGAAAAGGAAAAATTCACCGCCTAAGAATAAAAATCAAGCTTTTGTTAAAAAGATTAATTTTGTTCAAGGTAGTGATATGAAAAATGAAACTGCTGTTATTGAAAATGAATCGAATGTAGAGTTTGCAAAAAATAAGAGCATAGAAAAATCTGAAATCAAGCAAACTAAACAAGGTTCATCTAAGGGATCATCACCATCTGATAAGGGATCTACCTCAGAGACTCCAGCTAAGAAGTCTTCGAAAAGGAGATCGTGCTTCAAATGTCACACCAAGGGACATGTAGCAAGTTCCTGTCCTAACAAAAAGAGAGAAGCACAACTTAGTGAAAAACAGAGAGGGAAATTACCTGAGAAGAAAGGTGATAGTGAGGAGAAAGGCTCAAATTCTCCAAAGAAATCTGCTCCTAAGCAACCAGAAAATGTTGCTGTTGGTGTAGATAAGGCTGAGAAAGGAACTCCACAGGTTCCTCGTTTTCAAAGAAATCAACAAAGATTTCAGCCTAGATCTCCACCAGGCAGATATGAGAGACCTAGAAGCAGTTCATCTAGAATGAACAATTTTAATGGATATTCAAATAATTTCAGAAGTCAAAGTCAATATCAAAATCGATACCAAAATAATGGTGGTCGAAATTTTTATAACAATGGCTTTAGAAATTATAACAATCAAGCTTCTTGGAATCAAAATTCAAGATATCAAAATCAAAATTTTCATAGGTCAAATTGTCCAAATACGTATAGGAACCCTCAGGACCAGAGACCTTATGGAAATCAAAATCAAATTCCATCAACAGGTCTGAGATCTAAGACTCCAGTTAGGAGTAATGGATATTGGATGGATGTTCCAGTGGTTGGTGAATTTGGACGACCCAAGACCATTAAGGCTTGGGTGCCCCAATCTAACTAATTTTTTGGTTGGTGTGTGCAGGAGCTGCTAAGGAGGATTATCAACTTATGTTGATAATGGCTGCTCTAGGCACATGAAGGGGGATGTGAGATTGTTGATATATTTATATTGATTGATTTAAATTGAAGTTCAAAGTGCTGAGTCGACACACTAGATAACCTGGCAGATCTTTATACTAAAGTTTTTGGCAGGGCTCGCTTTGAACACTTAGTTGAACTCAACGGGATGAGGAATCCTGAATAACTGGTTTTTCATAAGAATTTTTGTAAATATTTTTTTTGTTTTCTTAAAAATCAAAAATAAAAAAAAAATTGAAAAATCAAAAACATAAAAAAATAGAAAATCAAAAATGAGTTATCACTGTGTGAAAAAGAAGAAATGATAGTACATCAGCGAGTTAGATTGTCACACTCAAACTGAATTAAATTGGTTAAGTGTGATAGCAGCTTCATTATATGATGTACCAGTAGGCAAAAAGCATGAAATAATCAACTTACCAATGTGATATAAATTTAAAAGAACTGAATATGAGTGGGGAACACATCAGTGGTGTATGGTTTAATGACCTTAAATCTTGCGTTGATAGATTGCCAAAATCTGAAGTTTTGGGTCTTTATACTGTTATTTCATCTGGGGATATCTTGACTGTCATTCTGTTCAGAACTAAAATTGTACATGACCTCAGGAAAGAAAGTCACTTGGAATTAGCACATTTCTATTTGAATGTCTGTATGTTGTCCCGATACACACAATTTTGATCTGATTCTGAAATCTTCTCTGAAAAAAGTCGTGTACCTCCTCTGCTACATCCAGATATATGCTGACCTGGAGGTGCTAGGCAACGACAACTTCTGCTGCATCCAGATACATGCTGACCTAGCTGTTCGTTGTCGCGCTATAGATCTAATACACCCGAAAGAGGCCCTCTAGTGCCCAAAAGAAACCCAATAAACCTATATCAAACTGAGAAAACTCATTTGATCTGTATATTATACCATCTCTCCTAAAGATCTATTCTTTTCTCTTCTCAACCTATTCCCAGTTAAGATTTCAGAAATCTGGATTGGACTTGTGAAATATGTGGTAGGGAAGATACTTGCATGATAGAGTGTGTTGTTTATATTTCCAGGATTTGATTAGTATTTATTTGGGTGTTCATTGTTAAGCAATTAAAACATGATAAAATAGATTATATGCAGACCTAGACACTGTTAGGATATCTTAAAGGATGACATCAGTATACTCACCTACTACGATGAATCTTTGTGGATACCTAGATCGCGGGGGTATATCCTGAAGTGGGACACACTAGTATATCAGTATAATAAATTTACCTTAACGTATCATACGGTAATGGTACTTGAAATGTTCACGCATTTTGTTTAAGAGGACAAACATACTGGTAATCGTCTTGAACTGCTTTTCACGAAAATAAATAAAGAATTAACTACAAGTGTGAAACAGTTTGATTGTGCTGATATGATCTTCTTACCAGTGATTCTCACAAAAATAGAGTGTTTATTGCTTTTGTTATTTACTTGCTTTCAGAAAAATATAAAAATCCAAAAATAGTGTCTTTTTCTGTTTAAAATTCTTAACGTACAAAAAACTGTTATTCTTGGAGGAATTGTTACTGATAGGGGGAGACGGTGTTAGAAAGTGAGTTCAAAATTTTAAATCATGCGGGTTATTGGGTGTGTGATTAAAAAGTTTTGCGTGTTGATGAAAAATTGAAAATGCTTAATCTGTAATACAGTTTAACTATCTCTTGAAAAATAATAATTTATTTAACTTTGTTGAAAAATTCTTATGGTTTCTCGAGATGTTTGTTTTATAGTATACAGATTGAAGCAGTATGTTGCTGAGAAGTTGCTGTGTTGCTGAGTTGCTGTGAAGATGAGAGTTTGATTGGATGCATGGTAGAACCTCCTTTCTATATTGCAGACAAAGTTGAAGAGTTTGAAGATTGCTATACAAATGCTGAACTGGAGTTTACTCAAACGCTAAAGTTTTTGAAGATTTGGTGATTGGATGCATCAGCTTAGGGGGAGTCTGTTACTGACAGAAGCTATTGAAGCTAAAGCTATCCAAAGACCAAAAACAGTGCAAGACTACATGAAGATTGCAAGAAGTCTAAAGACAAAGTTATTTTATGAAGCTATTGTCAAGGGGGAGTTTGTTGGTGCATGTTTGTGACAACAGCTTAGATTTGGTCTTTGGATATCTTGTAATTAGTTAAACGATAAACAGTTAGCGGGTTTAGCTTTGTATTAGTGAGTTAATAGAGTTTGGGCTAAACAAAACCCAATTAGGGTGTTGGAGGCGAATTGGGCCTGTCCAATTCGCAGTCCATGATGTTTAACCTTGGCCCAAGTAGTAACCTTGTGTTATATAAACAAGGTTAGGCTTTAGGGTTTAGGTTAATCAGCCAGAACATTGTTTGAGAGCAATTTCGTGAGAGCTTTAGGGTTTGGACGAAATTGTTATTGGTTAGGGTTTGATTGATTGTAATTCTTGTGAGATTGATAATCAATAGAAACCCGGTATGAAAGTGTCTTGCTGTTTCTGTTTCTACTCGTTTCTGCTATATTCTGATCAAGAGGATTCCGCACTCTTGATTGGAAAGACAATTCTGTGAAAGATCCACACATCAAGGGGACCTACAATTAGGGGGGAGTCTGTTGCTGACAGAAGCTATTGAAGCTGAAGCTATCCAAAGACCAAAAACAGTGCAAGACTACATGAAGATTGCAAGAAGTCTAAAGACAAAGTTATTTTATGAAGCTATTGTCAAGGGGGAGTTTGTTGGTGCATGTTTGTGACAACAGCTTAGATTTGGTCTTTGGATATCTTGTAATTAGTTAAACGATAAACAGTTAGCGGGTTTAGCTTTGTATTAGTGAGTTAATAGAGTTTGGGCTAAACAAAACCCAATTAGGGTGTTGGAGGCGAATTGGGCCTGTCCAATTCGCAGTCCATGATGTTTAACCTTGGCCCAAGTAGTAACCTTGTGTTATATAAACAAGGTTAGGCTTTAGGGTTTAGGTTAATCAGCCAGAACATTGTTTGAGAGCAATTTCGTGAGAGCTTTAGGGTTTGGACGAAATTGTTATTGGTTAGGGTTTGATTGATTGTAATTCTTGTGAGATTGATAATCAATAGAAACCCGGTTTGAAAGTGTCTTGCTGTTTCTGTTTCTACTCGTTTCTGCTATATTCTGATCAAGAGGATTCCGCACTCTTGATTGGAAAGACAATTCTGTGAAAGATCCACACATCAAGGGGACCTACAGTGTTTTTCCATTGCACTCTCAAATAAGTCAAGAGTTTCTGTTGTAACCCACTCAATTGGGTATCCTTCTTTTAAGTCCCATTTGTTCACATTGCAAGCATCGTTCACCAAGGCAAGCTGTAACAAAATAGATTTTCAAATGACAGATATTTTTTGCCGTTTTAATGACACGCAAATGAATAGTGAAATTTTATTCTTACCGCAAGTATGATCAGCGGCCCTGTGTAATGCTTTTTGGGAGCCCATGCGGTTTTGGCGTGTTGCAAGCATTGGATGATATAACTACACCAGTTCATTTGGTTTATTTGAACGTCTGGTGTAACATTGTGCAAGAATTGTTTGTTGACGACTGCATTGTCAGTTACATGCCCCATTATAGTGAAGAATGCTACAAGGAAATTTAGGCAGAAGTTTCTCCCAAAGCCATGCATCATAAGCAAAACGTTATCAAAGTATATCCTCACACTTGGTCTGTTAACCAAGCCCAACCCTCATAACTATGCTTTCTACTCAGCCCCTCGGAACTGTGCTTTCCACTCAGCCACCACATGGTCTTTAGCTGTTGGTCTTTTTTTCATGTTCACGGGTACCCTTCCATTTGGTATACCCGTTGAAGAGTTTACCAATTCTTTATTTATATGTATGGTATGGTTGCCAACGTTTAATATGTTTGTCTTTTCATTATAATTTTCAACCAACCAGTATGCAAGCATTGTCGGTACGATGTCTATTTTCAACTTTAGTGTAGCACCAAAACCCATTTGGTGTACTGTCTTTCTTTGGTTTTCGTTTAGATTCATAAACCAATCAGTCAAGTTTGTAGGTTTTACTCTTGACAAGATCCTAGCCCCATTGAACTCATGATTTGGTTCTTCCTCAACCTCCACATTCTGACTTAATGCCTTTCTCTTATTGGCGTTGATGGAGAGTGTGAAACCCGAGTGTTAAAGTGTTTAGTTGGTGTGTTTTATTCGGTTTCAAGTAATTATATGCATCGAATGAGATAACCACAAGAAATTATGGTTTTGCAGGTTAATTGCTTAATTCGGAGAAGTTAGCATGTTTAGAGGTGAAGTGAAACGTGCGAGGTTGGTACATGTAGCATGTGTCAATGTTTGGCACGTGTTTCGAATCACGTAGTAGCTTACGGTGTGCACTACGTCACCTACGGCCAGCAATCAACAAAGAAACAATTTGGAGGCGGTCAACAGGGAATTGACTATCACAAAAAGTCAAGAATAAAAAGATCATCATCACAACTTTGGCGACTGACATTTGGTAGCCTTGGGTGAAACAAAAGACATCACATGATACATCATCAATATTCTTGTGATTTTGGCGGCAGACATCGAAGGGAGTGGGGGCAACAATTTTAATAATCATCATCATCAACATCAGTTGGTGTCATTATATTGAAAAGGCAGACTTGGTGGACTTTTGGACAACATCTAGAGGCCCAATATTAATATATTGGCACATGGGCCAATTTTTAGTGGTAGCCCATTATCCATCGAAAAGTGGCAACCAATCCATTATTTTGTGGCAGCAACATCCTCGAAATATGGGGACCTACATCTAGAACACCATCACCTATTATGGCAGCAAACATTAATTATTTGGTGGGGCTTTGATAATCAGAATCTCCTCATTAACTTATCATCATCACCATAAAAAAGAGGTAGCCAACCTTTATTATTTTTTTGGGCTCGGGAAGCAAGGCCCAACATCATCATTACAATTGAATGATTGGCAAGCCACATAAAATTGAGTTTTGGGCTCTCATCGATTTGGGGGGGGGGACGTTACGAAAGTAACCGGTTCCCATAGTGGACACATAGGAGGGCTTGGCACACAAATCAAGGGGGCTCTAATCACTTATCAACATCATCATTCCCACCTCAACCACATCGATCATGCCTTCAATCTCATCTCAAGCCGGTGATCGCGTCCACCCAACCATGAACGGCTAGTCTCTGCGGATTCACCCCGGTGTAGATGTTGTAAGATTTCTAGGGTTTATACATTTGCATTTTAATTTGGTTTTGTGACAAATTGTTTAGTATTTGAAACTTATGATAATTGTCGTGCATTTGAATTGAATTTGTGAATTGTCGAACGATGATAAAGTTATGACTTTGCGAAATGAATTTGTGCACTTATGCCTTATCGTAGGTTAGGATTTACATGTCCGAGGCAACGAAGTGCATTACGGTCCGTTGTCTATGACGTTGATAGCAATTGGCACCTAAGCTACGTGATAGTAATCTGTTAATCACTATATGCAATTGAATCAAGTTAAAACACGTAGGAACCCTAGATCTTGCAATTATCGAACCGGGTGTGATCCGTATTCTCATTTCCTGTTTCAACTTTCTAGTTAGTATTTTAGTTGCGATTTTAGTTAATCATAAGTGTTTTAGATAATATTCATTGTCGTTTCACTCCGATTTATTTTCAAACTAATTAAACAAATAAAATTAGCAATCTTCATAATCACTTTGTACATTATTTGTAAATAGTCTAACTAATCGAACGGGTCATGCGATACTGACCACATGCTCCTCGTGGATACGATACCCGACTTACCCTAGCTACCTAGGTTTAATTGGGTTTTTGACTGATCGGGACGACACGGTCACGTCAAAATGGCGCCGTTGCCGGGGAGCTAGTGCGCTTAGTATTTCATTGCTTGTTCGATTTTAGTTTAGTTTATTTTCTTTCCTTTTTATTGTATATTTGTGATTTTACTTTGGGTGGTCGAGTTTGTTTGTGCAGGTACATGTTTTGCGGGTATCATCTTTCAATATGAATTGGGTAGATGATGATCCGTATGAGTGTTGCGGAAGCGGAGAGCATTATTTAGAGGATTGCTCTGTCTTCTACGAAAAAGTTCAAGCCAACAAGGATCGGGAAGACTACCTCAGCGGATTGTATGAATATAGGAGGGCGGATTATGAAGATTTCAATGGTCCATCCTCATATTATCCATACGATAATCCACCACCACCACATTATCAAGAGTACTACTATGAACCCGAATTGCCCCATTTCTCAAGTTACCGGGAGGTGTATGATGATTATTATAATGAATACCCTCAACCGGCATACGAGGAACCTCAAGACTCAATAAGTTCCAAATTTGATGCCCTCATGAATGCTTTGAGTGCCCTTACTAATTCACATCAAGCTCTTACTAATTCACATCAAGAGTTCAAATCCGAAATAAAGAAAGAGTTTGAAGTAAGGGATAAAGCCCATGAAGCATTGGTGGTGCAAGTGGGTCAATTACCGGAGGAATTAGCCCAAATTAAACGCGAGCGGGAGGTTTTGGCTAATGGTACAATGGTGGATGGTGATGTGGTGGAAGAGGTTATGGAACTTCCGGAGCAAGTAATTGAATGTTTGAACCGACCGGAAGACGTGACACCGCAAGACGAATCGAATTTGAAAGAAGCTCACGTTCATATTCATCCTTCTTCCAAACTTATCACTCCAACCAATAAAGCTGGGGATGCGGGTTTGTGCATAAGGATTCGAAGGGTGGCGTTGCAAGACATTAGCCATATTGTTAAGAAACAACCCCGAAGTTGTACAGTGTGTATGCCGAATATAATAAAAAAAGTATGGATTCGGCATGCTAATTACCGAGCGTATGTTGGAAACTCGGTAGGCAAATGTGCACTTCGACCACCATGAGAGGTAAATCAAGTATAATTGTTGTAGAGTTTGTATTATTTTCGTTTTATTTTATTTTCTTAGTTAAATGAACGTTGTGGGTGTGTTCCCTATATAACCCTCACGAGACCTACTCGTCCTCCCGAGCTATCGGGTGGTTTAAAAGGGCTTGTTGCATAAGCTAAATGCAACCGTGATTCCTACGAAAGTGAGTTAGGTTTGTTGTTATTGTAGATTAATTTTCCACATAAATCAAAGTGAAATAATGTATGGCTTGGTAATGTTTCTTTTCATAAAAGTGGTAGAACTAGGTCACTAATGAATTTTGATGGTTGTGAGAAGCATGCTTCTACACAAGGGTTAAGATTTGTAGGTACATTATGTTCGTGAGACGACCGTTTTGTTGAAAAGATGAAGAGCACACGAGGAACTAGCTCAAAAATCAGGTGCATACGTTTCTTTTTACTTTTGATTTTTAGTTAGCAAATAAGTGGATTGTAAATTGTATTTTATTTTCCGGGGTGAAATTTTGGGGAGGTTAGCCGTGTCACATCCCTTGTGCATTTCAAAAACTCTAGTTCTCACACATTGAGGACAATGTTTGCCTCAAGTGTGGGGATGGGGGAGTTAGTAAAAGTTTTTTGATTTTTGACCCGTTCATTTAAACACTACACATTGAGGACAATGTTGACTTCAAGTGTGGGGATGGGGGGAAATTTTCAAAATGTCTTTGTTTGAAGCAATCTAAAAAGCACAAGTAACTAAGTTAACGATGGATGGCACAACTCATTTGGTCTTTTGTCATGGTCAAGTTCAAGTTAATAGCATGATGGGTATTTAGCGGGTGGTTATTTGGGAATAATCCGCCTAAGAAACTAGCACATCATGCATGTCACATACCATACCCTTTATATATGTGAGGTTTTGAGCCACTTTTACATAATTGAATTACATATATATGTTTCTTTGTTTGAGTGGACCATTAGTCATGTATTGTAGAACTTGCATCTTTTGATACGTTTGAGACCATAGACCGAATACAAGCACGAGAATGATTAAGGCATTAGGTAAACCTTTTCTTTTACACCATTTGCTTACCTTTACCCAAATAAATCCCCTAGTAGCCAATTTTGAGCCTAATCCTTTCGTTTGACCACCCTATAACCCATAACCTTAAACCTTTTTCTTTTAAACCCGTGTAATGGAAATTCGATTTTAGGATTATTTGTTTGTATAGTTGTGGTTTATATTTGCAAAAAAAAAAAATTGCAGAAAAATTATGAAAAAAAAAAGAATTAGAAAATGTTGAGAAAAATACAAAAATATGAAGTTAGTAGTTATTGAATAAAAGGCTAAAGTTGTTGCCTTGTAGTTGATGTTTATAGTTTTGTTTTGTTTTGTTTAGAGTATTCGTTTATAATAAAAATCGAATTTTTCATCACCTTAGCCACTTTAAATATCCTATTTCCTACCCTTAGCCTAGCCCCGTTACAACCCTTACTAAGACCTTTTGACTTGTGCCTAGTATTCGTGTTCGGTGGTGGAGAATGATTGAGTTGCAAGCCTATGCGGGTACGTGTTCTAATCGGTTTGAGTGATTATTTCAAAAGCGCTAATGAATCAATTATTAGCCAATTTTTAAACCGAGTGGAGAGAACATTGTGAGGGATGTACATGATTTATTAGTTTCAAGGGCGGGTTAATCTTGGATAACCATTTTTACATGATTAATCATTTATTGCTAAATAGGTCGAAAATTGTAAAAAGTTTGAACCGGGTATGACATTAGACCTTAACCTTTGTCTCGGGAATGGGAAGTGTGTTTCTCGTTCGAACCACGTGAAAGTGAAAGACAGATTTGCTTGAGGGCAGTGGCGAAGCTTGGATTTTTCGGCCGGGGGGTGAAAACATATATACCCAAAAATTTCTATAGAACCGGGGGGGTGAAAACGTATATACCCACAAATTTCTATACGAAAACTACATATATAACACTACTGAGCGAAAAATCCCGGGGGCGGACGTCCCCCCCCCCCCCCCCCCCACCCCCATTAAGCTTCGCCCCTGCTTGAGGGCAAGCAAACGACAAGTGTGGGGATGTGATGGAGAGTGTGAAACCCGAGTGTTAAAGTGTTTAGTTGGTGTGTTTTATTCGGTTTCAAGTAATTATATGCATCGAATGAGATAACCACGAGAAATTATGATTTTGCAGGTTAATTGCTTAATTCGGGGAAGTTAGCATGTTTAGAGGTGAAGTGAAACGTGCGAGGTTGGTACATGTAGCATGTGTCAATGTTTGGGACGTGTTTCGAATCACGTAGTAGCTTACGGTGTGCACTACGTCACCTACAGCCAGCAATCAACAAAGAAACAATTTGGAGGCAGTCAACAGGGAATTGACTATCACAAAAAGTCAAGAATAAAAAGATCATCATCACAACTTTGGCGACTGACATTTGGTAGCCTTGGGTGAAACAAAAGACATCACATGATCCATCATCAATATTCTTGTGATTTTGGCGGCAGACATCGAAGGGAGTGGGGGCAACAATTTTAATAATCATCATCATCAACATCAGTTGGTGTCATTACATTGAAAAGGCTGACTTGGTGGACTTTTGGACAACATCTAGAGGCCCAATATTAATATATTGGCACATGGGCCAATTTTTAGTGGTAGCCCATTATCCATCGAAAAGTGGCAACCAATCCATTATTTTGTGGCAGCAACATCCTCGAAATATGGGGACCTACATCTAGAACACCATCACCTATTATGGCAGCAAACATTAATTATTTGGTGGGGCTTTGATAATCAGAATCTCCTCATTAACTTATCATCATCACCATAAAAAAGAGGTAGCCAACCTTTATTATTTTTTTGGGCTCGGGAAGCAAGGCCCAACATCATCATTACAATTGAATGATTGGCAAGCCACATAAAATTGAGTTTTGGGCTCTCATCGATTTTTTTGGGGGGGGGGGGGGGGGGGGGGGGTCGATTTTTTTGGGGGGGGGGGGGGGGGGGGGGGGGGGGACGTTACGGAAGTAACCGGTTCTCACAGTGGACACATAGGAGGGCTTGGCACACAAATCAAGGGGGCTCTAATCACTGATCAACATCATCATTCCCACCTCTCAACCACATCGATCATGCCTTCAATCTCATCTCAAGCCGGTGATCGCGTCCACCCAACCATGAACGGCTAGTCTCTGCGGATTCACCCCGGTGTAGATGTTGTAAGATTTCTAGGGTTTATACATTTGTATTTTAATTTGGTTTTGTGACAAATTGTTTAGTATTTGAAACTTAAGATAATTGTCGTGCATTTGAATTGAATTTGTGAATTGTCGAACGATGATAAAGTTATGACTTTGCAAAATAAATTTGTGCACTTATGCCTTATTGTAGGTTAGGATTTACATGTTCGAGGCAACGAAGTGCATTACGGTCCGTTGTCTATGACGTTGATAGCAATTGGTACCTAAGCTACGTGATAGTAATCCGTTAATCACTATATGCAATTGAATCAAGTTAAAACATGTAGGAACCCTAGATCTTGCAATTATCGAACCGGGTGTGATCCGTATTCTCATTTCCTGTTTCAACTTTCTAGTTAGTATTTTAGTTGCGATTTTAGTTAATCATAAGTGTTTTAGATAATATTCATTGTCGTTTCACTCCGATTTATTTTCAAACTAATTAAACAAATAAAATTAGCAATCTTCATAATCACTTTGTACATTATTTGTAAATAGTCTAATTAATCGAACGGGTCGTGCGATACTGACCACATGCTCTTCGTGGATACGATACCCGACTTACCCTAGCTACATAGGTTTAATTGGGTTTTTGACTGATCGGGACGACACGGTCACGTCAGGCGTTTTGGGCCTTTCCAGTATGCACATTTATTCTCAATCTTAACCTCTCTTCGCCTATAAAAAATGATTTCATGGCGTTTTAATAGTATAATTTAACATAACTATGATACATTTATGGCGTTTTATAAATCAATAAGAGATTATAGATGTTGAACAACTCAATAACAGTTAAATGGCGTTTATAACAGAATCCATACATTTTTTGGCGTTTAGTAACAAAGCTATGACAGGATTCATGTGTTGTGGCCTTTAGTAACAAACGATAAATATTTTGGCGTTTTGACAACAAAGTATGAAAGTGTATTTTTACATCACGAAAAGTAACATTTGTGTACCATGTCCTCTTGTTGTCTTCTTTCTTTGCTCGTTCGTTTTTTTGCGTTTTGGAGTAGATGACCCTTCCCCCTTGTAGAAACTGCAAATTTTTGTTAAAATTAGAACGCCAAAAGCACCATAAACTAGCACAATGTAAATCAAAGTTAACTCACTATGTTTTTTCCTCTGGATCTTGTTTGATCTTTCGACGCCATAGTTTTTGTTGATTCGCGTTTTCTAGGGTTTTCGCGTTTTACTTTGGTTTTGGGGAGGTTTTTCTAGGAAGTATATATGTTTCGATCAGGCTTTGATGTGTTTTGTATATGGACATTTACCTTTTTGCCCTTATGGAAGCGCGCCACACTAATAAAAGTGATGTTATTTACTAAAATGCCACCGCGTCATGTTGTCTATTGTTTTGATCTGACGGTTCCTAATCGTTCTCACCGTTCTCACACTTTTAGTCGTTCTCTCTACATCCTCACCCTACATATACATATTTTTATATGTAAATATTTTAAGTAGCTAGGTTTTAACTCTTACTCAACTCATTTTTTAAGTATACAAGATTAATTGTTGGAATTCACATGGTTTGGATGGAAACTGACCGGAATTTAGAGGTTTTGGGCCGAATATACAGGTTTTTTGTCGGAATCTGGCCGGAATCGCCGATTTTTTTGCTGGCCAAATAGGTCCGACTAGGACCGACTAGCGATTAATGGATTGATTAACGAAAAATTACTCAGTTACTAGCCGACTAGCTATTAATTGCAGACTAGTCGCCATCTAGTCACGATTTTTACAACACTGGTTTACACTAATTAAAAATACTTATTTTTAAGACAACTTTGTTTTGATTAAAATTTATATCTGAGTGTTGACATAAGAAAACTAAATATAACTGTGTAATTAGAGTAGGGGTGTTCAGAATTCGATTCGGATTCGAAAATTCAAAATTCGGCTCGATTCGAATTTGATTAAAAAAGTTCGAATTCGAGTCCAGTAATCGAATTAGAATCGAATACGAATTTATGATTTTCAATTCGAACTTCGAATTCTATATACATATATATATACAGGTAGAGGATCCTGTACAAAGTTCAACTTTTGTGAGAAGTGAGAGAAATAATTTGGGAATGACAAGTGTCCTTTATCTTAATTAATTCAGAAGGGTGTATTAGTAATTTTCCATTCTTATCAATTAATTGATTCCAAGATAACTGCCAAAAAAACTAGCGATGAGATATTTTAGGGATTCTTTTGAATTTTAGTGTTTTATCAATTAATTTCATGTACGCATCATTCTTCATCAATTAGACCATGTGTAGTGGTTTAGCTCAATAATGCCCCCACCATGGGGCGTTTTGCGACACGTGGCAGTCCAGTCAGCATGGGGCATTATTGGGGGTTATTGCAAAAGTGTCGTTGTGGGAATAATGCCCAATAACGCCCCTTCCAGTCATTAAACAATTATTTTTTTTTATAGAGAAAAGGATAAAAAAATAAGAAAATGAAATTTACACTTGGACCACTCCCATTGGCCACATGCAATTTTGAGTTGACCACTTCAGCGTTTTTTTTATAACGCCGGAATCATTTTTTTCAAATAAGACGCCGGAAAACGCCCGGGTGTAATGGGTGGGGGCGTGTTTTGGCGTTTTTTTTAATTTAAAAAAAAACGCCCCACTACGGGCGATCTTATAATTGTTTTAGTGTTTTGTCATGAACAGAGTTATATTTTTTTTTATATTTAGATGTATAGTGTCATATGGATGATCAATAGTGTTATATTATGTACAGACATCTTAATTTCCTTTCATAGTGTTTTATACAGTAACAGTGTTATATGTATAGTGTTTTATCCCCAATCAATAGTGTTATATACTGTACAGACATCTTAATTTCCTTTCATAGTGTTTTATCCCCAATCAATAGTGTTATATTATTTACAGACATCTTAATTTCCTTTCATAGTGTTTTATCCCCAATCAATAGTGTTTTATACATTGAATTGTTTAGGGTAAGTTTTTGTTTTAGTGTTTTATCATTAACAATGTTATTTTTTTTATATTTATATGTATAGTGTTTTATCCCCAATCAAAAGTGTTATATTATGTACAGACATCTTAATTTCCTTTCATAGTGTTTTATCCCCAATCAATAGTGTTATATTCTGTACAGACATCTTAATTTTCTGGTTCATAGTGTTTTATGATTATTAACTGATTTAAATCAACAGATTATTGTTAATTAAACTGTATAGTGTCTTACAATAGTTAAGGAAATCGGATAATCAACTTTTAAAGGGAAGTCGCTAGTTTTTAGGAGAATAATGGGGGGTTTTGGTTGTGTAGGATACGGTTACCATATTTGAAACATCCGAAAAGACACTATTGCCCTTCAATTTTACATAAGGTCCTTCTAATTAAAACACAATTTACATTTTTATACCCTATTGATCTCAACCATTAGATCAAATATCCAATGGTTTAAAACACTTCTTACCCTTCTCACATTTTAAACACTTTTTACCATATCCCTACCCTATATATATATTAAGGGAGCCGCTAAAATAGAAACCACCTCCAGTTGTAAGAACCACGAGAACCACTCTCAACCAATCAGATTATGCCAACTAAAAGGGTATTTTGGTCTTTTACCCCAAAAGTCAAATCCCCATTCCCTCTCTCCATTTAATGCTACCAGACCATTCCCTCTCTAATATTTCAAAACCCCAAAGTTGACCCCATTCTCTCTCTAACAAGTTTGAATGAATTTCTCTACAACCGAGTGTTTTCCTCAACGAAGTAATCTTCTTTTCTTCTTCATCTTTTTAATATTGTGTGGTTCATTACTTTATGTGTATCAAGTCAAAATAGTTTTATCTCTTTAAAAGTCCGTCTCTTCAGACTTTATCACTTTCACACACCCCCCAAAATTGAAAAAGCCTTAATCTCATCTTTCCCTCTCTTATACTCGATCACCACCATCATCTTCAAAAAAATCAGATCTGAAACATGATGCCAAACAGGGGGCGCCGGAGTTTGTGACTGGTTGTGTTGGTGTGGGGCGGAGGTGGGGGGCACCGGTGTGATGAAATCGACGGTGGTGGTGGTGTCCAGAGTTTTTGTGAATGGGTGTGATGAAATCGGAGGTGGTGGGGAGGTGGTTGGTGAGGAAGACGGTGGCGGAAGACAGTGTCGGGAGGTCGGAAGTCGCCGGTGTTTCAGGAATTTTGTCCGATGGTCCTGTCGGCTGCCGTCTCCACCGTCACGGATTCCCGGGTTCCGTGAATCATTTGACACAAGTCACTTGCCGGCGGGTAGGGTTTCGTTCCCGGTGGTTGTACCAACCAACGCCATCAGGTAGTTTCTGTTTTTTTTTCATGTTTTCTTTGTGGTTGTTTGTTAATGGCGATGATGATGTGGAAACCCACACATGAGCCTTGTTCTTTAGTTTGAAATCGGAAATTATTGGTTGTGTTTTCATAAACTGAGATGCTTTTATTTTGGATCTTGGATTGATATGTGTTTTTGATATTGGGTTGAGCTGGCAGTGAATGATGCATTTGAATTCTTTGATTTTGTGGGTTTTGATCTATTTGGATGGGGCGGCGATGATGCAAAAAAAAACGTAGATTTTGATGACGATGGCGCGGCAAGGACGGTGGAGGGTAGGTTTTTGAACCTGCAACCCCATTTTTGCAGCCATTTTGATTATCGGGAAATCTGAGCCAAGCCCCGTTTTTTCGAGATACATATTGTTTTGATGTTATTGGTTTTTTATATTTTTTCCCCAGTCGATGATGATAACAATCTATCTGAGACTTTGCGATCTCTGGGTGCGTTCGTTTTGCGTAAAAAAGTTTTTGGAAAAAAAAAAAGTTAAACCGTAAGCTTTTTCAGGTAAAACGTAAACTTTTTAACGTAAAACGTAAAACATAAAAAGTTTAACGTAAAACGTAAAATTTTTAACGTAAAACGTAAAAAAGTTTAACATAAAACGTAAAAAGTTTAACATAAAACGTAAAAACGTAAAACGTAAAAAACGTAAAACGTAAAAACGTAAAAAGTTTTACGTAAAACGTAAAAAGTTTTACGTAAAACGTAAAATTTTTAACGTAAAAACGTAAAATGTATAAATTTTAACGTAAAACGTAAAAATTTTAACATAAAACGTAAAAAGTTTAACGTAAAACGCCACGTTAAAACGGGACGTAAACAAGGGGCGTGAATGCGGCGAATATAAACGGCGCGAAAAAAACAGGACGTAAAAAATGTCGCGTTAAAACGGGACGTAAAAAACGGCGCGTTAAAAAAACGATGCTTTGAAAAAAGCCGAGCGTAAAAAACGGCGTGCAAAAACGGCCCGTAAAAAACGATGCGTGAAAAAGCCGGGCGTAAAAACGGCGTGCAAAAACCAACGCGCAAAAATAATTGTCTTTGTTAAAAAAAATTGAATTCAAAAATGCCTTTAATAAAAAAATTATTTTTAAAAAATAAAAAGTAATATAATAAAACAAAAGAGTAATAAAAAAATAATAAAGACAAAAAGACAAAAAAGTGTAATTTTACTAAACTATCCTTTTGTATTAAAATATTAAAGACATAATAAGACAAAATATGTTTAATATTAATTTTAGTTACTTTTAATCTCATCCATCAATCTTCTTGATCTAGTGGTTAGGAACTAATTCTCGCGGTTTTTACAATTGGAGGTGGTTTTCATTTTAGCGGTCCCCTATATATTAATATATGTATATATACAGAAACATATATATACACACAGAAACATATATATACACACACATTTAACTTTTAAGCTTGGCCAAAGTATGACCTAATTCATAAGTTTATTTCATAACATTACAAACCTACAGACAAATAGCCCATGCTATTTATTTCAAAATTTTTACCTAACTGAAATCACTACCAGTAACAAATTTATCTTTTAAATTTTGGTGTTTTGACATATTGATAGTTAATTAATTTTACAGATTATTATATTATATATATACATTAAACCCATTAAGTTTAACCAACTTTCAAAACAACCTTGACCATTGGATCTTGCTGTGATTAAATCTCAGCCCTTTAAACTCAAAAAAAAACTGCTGTTGTGCAGTTCTGGGCAGTTGTTTGCGGTTCCCTTAGACTAGAAGGTATGGGGACCGGCTGAGGCCCGGCTAGGACCGGCGCCGGTCCCCCACACCGCCCCCTCCCTTCGTTCCGTCGTCCCCAGCTCCCCACAGCCGAGCTTCACGGGCCGGCTTTCTCTCTCTCTCTCTTCTTTCTCTGTCCTCTCTCTCTCTCTCTCTCTTTCTTTCTCTCCTCTCTCTATCTCTTTCTCTCTCTAAATAATCAAATAAATTAAATTTTTAATTGTTTTTATAAATTATGTGGAGCCCCATCCTCCACCCCCTCAAAAGTGAAGGAGCCCCATCCCCATGAGCCGGTGACGTGGCGCCTACGTGTCGGCCCATCCTCATGGGGATGGCCTCACCATACCCTCTAGTCTTAGCAGGTGGTTACTTCCATCTTTCTCTGCCCATTATCCCCACAACTCAGTCTCCTAGAAACCTGGTAGTGCTCTCAAATTCAGTTAATGCTTGCGATCAGTTGACGACGGTTCCCCACGCTCCCGTAATTGTTGGTCTGATGAATCTGTTCTTCTCACCCACCTATAAATCTGTCGTCGCATCTCTACAATAATTATGAATTGCCAAATCAAAAGGAAAAAATAGGTGAATGAAGATAGTAGACACGTCCCTACGATTGAAGGAGTGAGCAGGGGTCGATTTAATTGGTCTAGGGCCATACCCGTGTGCTCAAGGTAAGTGAGTTCTTAGTCCGAAATTGTTTTTCTTTATAAGATTTTAGCTGACGACTAGAGCGAGCGTGATGATATTGAGATGTTTTCTAGACTAAATGAGTACATTAAAGATTTTTTTATTTCTAATTTCTGGCTTCTTAAGATGAAGTTCTGTGTCGAAGGTTATTTGGTTTACGATTTTAAACCCTTTTTGCTTCTTTTTTGTTCTTCCAATTGTTGTTACAAAAATCACCCCTGAATTCAATGATTGAGTTCGATTTGTCATGCTTAAGGTTTGAATTTCAATGCATTGAATTGTTGATTGATGATCTAATAATCATAAAAGGAATCAATGACTTTTGTTTTGATTTTTTAGTTTTCTTAGGGTTTGAATTTGGGTTTTTTTGGCATGTGCAGGTTTGATTAGAAATATTTGGAACCTTGAGCAGAAGAAACCAAAATGGCTTTCTCCAAAGCCAAGGAAATTGTTTCCTCAAATCCCCTCCTGATATCCAGGTTTCCCCTCTTTCCATTATGATTATGATTCAATATTTTAGATTTTGTTTGTGTTGTTTTGGTTATCCACTTTCGTTTAGCTTATTCTGACCAACTTATTTTCATCTTTGTATCACCAGGGTAACTACAAAACAAGATGAGGTAGAGATGAAGGCTTTCACACAAGTTCACAACGTAAGTGACCAACTTTTTTTATTGTAATTTGTAAGTAATATCACATATAATTTGTGAGTATGATTGTGTTTATACATGAATCACACTTGCTTGATTTTAATTGACTTGCTAATTTAGCTTTTAACAATCTAATGCTTGGGCAGAATTTTCGTTTTGGTACAACAATATGGAGTCTCAATGGTTATTATATTTTTAAAATGGTGTCTTTATTTTTAATTTCGAGTGTACAACAAAAGCACAGTATAATCTTTTAAAGTTAAATTGGTTTTAACTTCAAAATATTAGGGCCATCTCATGGCACATCATGGCATGCAGAATGGTGAACAAAATGCCACCATCTCTATTAGGTTGTCCGGTTTGGAGTGGTGCCCTTTATCACATTTGCACAATGGCGCCCCAAACACCACCTTACCATAGCCAAAGAGGGCGCCATTGAAGGTCTCAGCCAAGGGAATTGCGGGCGCGAGAGGGTGAGCATGTGGGGCCATTTGCTTTTTATCCAATCATAATTATTTTTCTTTAACTTCTTTTTTTGTTTTTTTTTTTTTTTTTTAGTTAAAAGCGGCTTTATGCCACACCGTGCAAGTTAACAATAAATCCCCCCGCTTACGTGTTGCCTATGTGGCGTGATAAAACCCCTAGGGGCTTTATCCCACACCATATAGTCTTACAATCTAATTAGGTTATAGGTAACCACTGATCTTGACTATAATGTATTAACTAGTAACAAAAAACAATATATTTTTTTTTCTATTTAAGAAGCGACTCATTAAATAATGTTATAACTTAAAATGACTACGTACATTACGCCAAATTTAAGTATTAAAATGGAAATTTACATTGTATTTGGTTCAAAACAATCGTTAAATGGTTTTCATCGGTTCTGGTAATTATAAAAGTCTCCAGCTTAGCTTCGTTACGAAGGTGGAAGCGATTTGATATGGTTGGGCTATTATGACCATATAAACTTTTATTTATTTATTTATTTTATGGGCATCTATTATGAAAGTTTAATCCTTCTGTGATTGGTTATTTAGGCAATTTATTTCAGCATTACGTTTTTTATGAGAACTGTAATGAGTGCATTCAAAGGCTCGCTAGAACCGAACACATCATTAGGAGGTTTCCCTGGTAACAATTACTATAAAGTAATTCTTCTTCTTCTTTTATAATTACAGATGTACGCATGCTTTATAGTGACCCGATCATGATAATTTTGTGACAGACATGTGTATTATTATAACTTATTCGTGAACATCGTCGATAGGGAAAGCGAAGAAACTAAAAAAGTTGTGACGTGGGAGAAGGCCTTCATTCAGTTGATAGAGGTTTACCTTCTTTTTTTCTCTATTTTTGTGATAACTCATGTTTTTGACCCATTAGTTTTTTTCCTCACTAATCTTTGCAACATGATAAGCTCCTGCCAATTCTGGTAACAAAAAAAATGTTGAATTCTTCAGTAATAACTAAAAAGTGTAATCTTTTTACACATTAATCTTTTCATTACTAATGACCTTTTCTATTTATGGATTTTTGAAGTCAAATAAATGGATTGAACGGGTCGTGTTTGGGTTTCACAATTCAACCCGACACGATTAACACCCATGTTTGTAATGATGTCTTTTTTAACGAGTGTTACTTTCTGTCTGGTTTTGTTAATCTTGGTCCCATGCCCGATTATAGGCCATATCTCTTACACGATGGTTTTCCCTTACACATTACTCTTCGGGTATACCCGTAGACGGGTTTTGGTAATCTCATCCCATAAGATATAAAACTATGTTTCATACCAGTCCTATACCCAACTCAGATATCTTACTTTTCTTCAATTTTTTGCACTCTAATGACAGATTCTATTGATTCAGCTTATTTTTCATTTAATTCAATATCTGACTCTCAAGTACATACCCCAACTCGGATATCTTATTTTTGTTTAAAGTTTTGCATGTTCACTCAACTCGGATATCTTATTTTTGTTTAAAGTTTTGCATGTTCACTATTTGCAGCAGCCAATCAAATTTATTCGAATTCGATTCGAATTCGAGTTTCAAATAGTAATCGAATCGAATACGAATTCAAGTAAAAGAAATAATAATTAAAAAAAAATCGATTCGAATAATTCGAAAATTCGTTATTCAATTCGATGTTTCAAAAATATAATGTAGATTGGTTATTACATTACAATTACAAATTCGTTATTCAATTCGATGTTTCGAAAAATCTTTTTTTTTTTAAATAGTTTACCTAAACCCCATTAGGTAAACCACCGCCAACGTTTTTTAGCATTAGGTAAACAATTGACATTACGCTATGTGATTGAGTGAATTGGAAGTTACCTATTCCATTAGGTAACCACTCCCTTCACCCTTATAGGTGCATGTTTTCCTTTGTTTTTTTTTATTTTACTTTAATCCACGGTAAAGTCAATAAATAAGTGAGTGTAATTTGTGAAATTACTATTGTGTATTTTTTAACAAAAATATTTAAATAAAGAGGAAAATGCAATTTGCGTCCCTGTGGTATGTGCCAAACATCAACCTGAGCCCCTAAATTCATTTTTTGGTTTTTTGAGCCCCTGACCTTATGAATTTATAACAGTTTGAGTCCCTGCCGCCAGGGTTCCGTCAGTTTGACCGTTTGACAGTTGTGAAAAGTCCATAATACCCCCACCCTTAACATCTACAATTAATAGCAGACCACCAGTTTCATTATCATCATCAACAGCTCTCCCAACTCCCAATATCTCTCCCAACTCCCAAGATCATCATCATCATCTTCATCGAACAGATCAACAGATCATCTTCATCGAACATCTTCATCATCGAACATCTTCATCATCGAACAGATCAGGTTCATCTTCATCCTCATATTGATTTTTGGTTTGATTCGATGATTTGAATGTGTTTATATTGTGAAAAAACAGAGGGTTGATTCTGGGTTTGATTTTGGGTTCCATTCGATGATTTTGGGTTGATTTTGGGTTGATTTTGAAAAAAAACATAGGGTTGATTTTGGGTTCCATTCGATGATTTTGGGTTTTATTTGGGTTCCATTCGATGATTTTGGGTTGATTTTAAAAAAAACAGAGGGTTGATTTTGTTCAAAATGCATCAAAACAGAGGTTTTGAATGTGTTTTGGTTTTGATTCTTGTGGGTTTAGGGTTTAGGGTATCAAAACAAAGGTTTTGAATGCGTTTTGGTTTTGATTCTTGTGTGTTCAT
Source organism: Helianthus tuberosus (assembly GCA_030545235.1). Lineage (NCBI taxonomy): Eukaryota > Viridiplantae > Streptophyta > Magnoliopsida > Asterales > Asteraceae > Helianthus > Helianthus tuberosus. The sequence continues at coordinate 46,274 of JARYGA010057486.1, forward strand.
CAAAACAGAGGGTTATCTTCATACGGGTTAGATAACTCATATACGGTTTTGAATGTGTTTTGGTTTTGTTTGATTCTTTTGGGTTTGATTCTTGTGGGTTTTTGTCTTGGGTATCAAAACAGAGGTTTTGAATGTGTTTTGGTTTTGATTCTTGTGGGTTTTTGTTTCGAGGAATGTGTTTGAGAACTGTTATTTGGTTTTGATTCAATGATTTGAATGTGTTATTTGGGTATTTTTGGGTTTGATTCAATGATTTGAATGTGTTCCTCATTTTGATTTTTGGTTTTGATGATAACAGTTATTTGGTTTTGGTTTGATTCGATGATAACAGTTATTTGGTTTTGGTTTGATTCAATGATAACAGTTATTTGATTCAAATAATTCGATGATAACAATTATTTGGTTTTGGTTTGATTCGATGATAACAGTTATTTGGTTTTGGTTTGATTCGATGTACAGAATGGCTGCGGATGTAAAGATACGCAAAACACCAACTACGAAGGCGAGAACACTTGACAACCTCCTAGAAGATGCGGTGTACATAAGGAAGTGATTGATATGAATGAATACAACCCCAGTGAAGCTCTTCGATTTTCCTTGAAATTCCAGAGCTCGCTAATTACATATCTACCACTTGGGTTATATTCATTCATATGAATGAATATAACCCCAGTGGCAGATATGTAATTACCTACACTGGGGTTATATTCATTCATATCTGCTACATTCCGAAGTGCACCCGTCAGTAAAGATCCACAAGTGCTTGTGGTCGTATGATGTTTTGTCTCTGTATTGTATGTTACGGTCTTTTGTTATAGAGTCTGTAAGTTCCGTCAAGTCAACGAAGTTGGTATGACGTTTTGTCTCTGTATTGTATGTATTAAAAGTTTACAGTTAATATACAATTTAGGCTTTAATAATTTGTTATATATAGTATACATATTAACTGTAACTTTTAATACATACAATACAGAGACAAAACGTCATACCAACTTCGTAGACTTGACGGAACTTACAGACTCGATAACAAAAGACCGTAACATACAGAGACAAAACATCATACGACCACAAGCAATTGTGGATCTTTACTGACGGGTGCACTTCGGAATGTAGCAGATATGAATGAATATAACCCCAGTGTAGGTAATTACATATCTGCCACTGGGGTTATATTCTGTAACAATCCCAAAAATTTTATTTATATATATATATATATATATATATATATATATATATATATATATATATCAACTTATGTTATTAAAAGGATACATCATGGGTAAGTTGACAAATGAGGTAGTTTTGGCAAGCGTATGAACCATTTAATAATTATAAAAATACATTATATTTGAACCTACTCTGTTTTTAATGAAACTTGGTTCGAAATGTAGATAAAATTATTCTCGTTCTAATGGCATATTTATTATTTTACAAAACGTCATATTTTAAAAGTTATACGCGCCAAATAAGTAAAGCAGTTGAATTAATATATAAATAATAAAATAATTAAAAATTTAATATTTGAATTCATACATATATTACGAATACAATTATAATTATAACTAATATAATAAATCAAAATATGAAAATACTAACTACATGCATGAGTATGCATGAAAATTAAATGCATGAAGTTAATGAAAGAGGGGACGTGGCTCAAATCATGTAGGATCAGATCAAATTGCGTGGAAGTCAAGTTCACAAAAGTATAGTATAAATATAGACTCTCGAATCAACATATGATGTGCACATTCACTCTCGAAATTCTCTCTCTAGAATTTTATATTTTTCACCCCATAATAATAATAAAGCCCTGCCCGTTTTAAGTATTTTAACCCCTGATCACCGATACCCTGTCCAAGTGACGTAGGGCCCTGTAACGTATGTCAAGGCTCTGCCTAAATTCGTTGGGGTTCTGTCTGCTGACGTAGGGATAAAGTGAAATTGGGTTACTATACTTAATGTGAGTACACTATATATTTTATTAAATAACACAGGAGTAATACCCAAAATATAAACACCCTCTCAACACACCTCTGACACCCTACACTTTCTAAAATACACCCCGTATGTAAAAACCGAACCCGTGATACAATATAGTATTCAATAAAATATAAAAGTTTAAATCTAGGGCTGAGGCGGGCCGCGTGAGCCCACCCCAAACCCTTACGCGGGCCGTATGAAATCTAGAACCAGACTCCTTTGATTTCTTAAGTCAAGGCGGGCCGCGTAAACCATATATTAATTTGACGCGGGCCGCGAGTGCCCTGAATTATGGCGCAGCCCGGTGCCGCCACGTGTCCCAACACCCGTCAAGCCTACTCAATGACTCAGCAAAGCTACGCGTTGACCCAGCATTGACGCGGGCCACGTAAGCCTTGCCTGTTATTTACGCGGGCCGCGTGGGAACCAGTTTCAGCACCTATATAAGGATGGCATCGGATCTCATTTCAGTTCGCTCATAATTTCATTCTCAATCTCACTTTCTGAATTAGAGGCATTATACTCGGGTATTATACCCCTAATTAGCGAGGTTCTGCTCCGTTGTAAGTATTATAACCCCAGTTACGCTGCCCGATTGATTTAGGGTTCCATAACAACTGTTGTGGTTCTGCCCGACGTATTTGTTGGAATGCCGTCTCGGGGAGGGTATCATTAATAATTTCAAAGGGTTATGATACTAACCAATGTGCATTTGTGTAAATTATAGATTATTCCTAGGAAACCCTTACGAAAAGCCTAAGACAGCAATGTGAGTAATCCTCTTTTTAGATACTCTTTTGTGAGTAATCTCCTTTTTATTAACAGTTTTTACAAAACCTTCAATGTTTTACAAAGTAATTAAGCAGTGATTGAGTCTTTATAGTCTTCAATTACTGTCCGGTATGTTGGGGTTTTGTATACAAAATTTGTACTACCTGCGAGTAGTAAGTCGAGTATGACAGTACGTTGCCATTGGACAATGAGTTAGCCAATGGGTAATATGACCCACAAGTCAGGATTGATAGTACCAATTGGAGTAATTGTGTAGACATAAACATTGTAATCGTCCTCGATATTGCTTTAATCGATATAATGTTTCTTGATTAAACTGTGATTCACTCACCAGTATTTCCTGCTGATAAAATGTTTTAAACAAGTGTTTAAGGTAACTTAGTGTGAAGCCAATAAAAGCCAGCTGGAGAGCACTGAAGGCTTGGAAAAGTGGCAATAAAGTTACCTAAAATAAAATAGATGTTTTTATTAAATAAAATAGGATTAATTCCTATGAAAAATGTATGTACTTCAAACTTGGGTTTTTCCCATGTATTTGTATTTATAAAATATGGTGGTTTACTCTGATAAAATATTTCCTAACTACGGTCCTGATGTGAAATTTCCGCTGCCAAATTAATAAACACCGATACCACCGAAACTGAGTTCGCGGCCGCCCGTTCCCGGGATAGATAGGGGGCGGGGGTTGTGACAGAAGGTGGTATCAGAGCCTAGCCACTGGTTCAAGCCAAAGAAGTGTTCTGCTGACACTTAAATTTTAATTCTGTGTTAGGAAATAACTTATGTGATTATGTGTTTTATAATATTTGACTATTTGTTAGTCTACAGTATGGGTAAGCAAAGAATTTCGGACATCTATCGTCAACTAGATAGCTCACCAAAAGATAAGGGAACCTCATTTCAATCAAATCCCTTAGGATACTCAGCAGATATTGAGGAAGGAATATTTATTCGTAAGGCACAGTCTAAGAAACCATTTACCACTAAGAAAAGAAATTGGATTATTAGCAAAAGTCGAGAGAAAATAAAGAAGTCACAACCGAAGGGAGCGATAATCAATCAGGGAATAAATGCACAAACTCAGGAAACAGGCAATAACTTACTAGGGGAAGATGAATTAGATGGACAATGGGTAAATCTCCACATGTTAGCCACTACAGCAGTAAATGCTAACTTGTATTAAATAATCAAACGGCCAAACTAGTACCAGCACCCATGCCACCTATGAGCTAGAAACTTTAAAAGGAACTTTGCCTATTAGATAACAACTTAGTAGAAACAGGAGATAGAATAAAATTTACATAAAGGCATGTTGAGCATAATACTCCTATAACATAGATAGATTAAAATAAGTTACGGATGCATAATCCCTAGTTTATTTTGAATTCCAGTTGTAGTTTGTAATAAATACATATATATATGAGTCGCGATGTTCGCCGTTTTTAATCAATCTATTTTATGATTGTACCCAAATGTTTGTACTAGAAATTTGTCTGTTAATACTACCTACTCAAATAATATCATAATATACATCAAACTAAGTTAGTTATTAACAAAGTAGTCATGTTTATGATTCTCTTTTTGGAACCAATTATTTACTTTGGTTTAAAATACATATTGAAATATATGGTATAAAGCTTTAAAACTTTGTAGTTTTAATAATATTGTTTTAAAATAATTTATATTCCAATAAATAAAACCGAAGCTATTAAATTAACCGAAATGATTTTAAGAAGTAATAAAATCTTTAAAAGATTGCTTTAGTGGATCTAGCAAAAGCAATTTTTGAAACCCAGGTGTACCAATTTCTCACTCTATTTTATCATTTCTGGTTTATAACTAGTTGACCATAAGACTTCATAACTAATGTTGAGATTACTTGTAAAAGTTTCTATTAAAATATTTAGTAATAAAATAGATGGTTAAATGAATATGATGGGTATTCATGATTTAATAAAATCATTTAAAATTTTTAGAGATTTGGGTTTGTTGGACTATGTAGAAAGGCCTAACTAAACGTTGAAAACGTTTCTATAGATCTTTAATATTAAGGTATGTACAAAATAGATTTTATGTATGGAGATAACTAATATAATATAATATGATTAACCAGTCATATTAGTTATAGGATTGTATATCCTAAATTATAAAGAAAAATATTTGAATCAGCTGGCTGATGTATAATAATTAAATAATACAATATTAGTAAATGAGTGGAATTGATAAATTAAATGTTAAACTTACCCTAAGTAGTTGCGAAGTTTTTATTTTGGTTTGTATATTAGCACATGGTTTGTTGGTTTGCCTAAAACCATAAATTAATTATTTTTATTAAAATGTTCTTTCTCAAAATAATTTATTAGTTTAAACTTAAATTTATTTCGTAATACATCTTTGGAGTATTTTTAACGAAATACTTGAGGAAAATATTCATTTTTCAAACAGGTGCTAAAGTTTGACTAAAGATAGAAATCCACTAATACATATGGGTATCTATCCTACACGGTTTTCGGTTAGAAAATAATTTGATATCTAAAAACTAATATAATTTTTTTTTTCAAATATTCGACTCGTACAGTAAGTCAAATACATTTTTGACTTATATATTACACTTATAATCTTATGACTCATAATATTTGAGTTTATCCATACCTTTTATATTATTAGTATAATGATAAAACATTTTACAATGATATATGAATAGTATATTTTACTATAAGATAGTACAGTAAGTAAAAGATATATTTTATATCTAAATTTTTATCATGGTATAATAAATTCTAATAAGTGTAATATAGTATATAGAATAGTATATGCACTTATGTTATAAGTCAGTCGCGGGTTTATTAAAATGTAACAAAGCTATTAGATCTTTTTACTAGAATATGTATACAAATCCTATATTCTCATAAGTATAAGTATATTATACTATACTGTATATATTTTTTTTTCCTTGCACGTTAAAATATTCCTGAACATTCATTTTTCAAACTAGAATTTAAAATGGATGCCCCACATAAAAATATTTGAATCAAATGTGTGTTTAGTAAGTTTGTCATTTATAAAACTTTATTTAAAAATCAGATTACAATTTTAATATTGTAATATTTTTAAATAAATTTTTATTGTATGGAATATACATACATATTCTAATACATATATATTACTCAATTATATTTTGAATCAATTTTAGAAACGTCAAACTTTGTATTACTTACTATGTTATGTGATTTAAAGTTTATACTATCTTATATATATATCCGCTATATCGTTATGAATTACAGAAAGTAATTTATGTATAGTATATATATATCTCTTTGTAACCCATAAATACAATGTCATGGGTCACATATGCACATATCTTTCTAAATAATGCCTCTCAATCTTAAAGGTATATTATAATTGATTCTTATAAAGGAAAAGGTAGGAATGTGATAATTGGAATAGATATATAAAATTATAAATGATTACTTGAGGAGAAATTATTAAGGTAACATAAAGAGTGAGTCTGGTATAGTTTAAACTTTAAACCATTAGTTAAAAATGAAACTGTTCTTATGAGTTCAGAAAATTTATATTTTGAGTAATTTATTTTCTAAACTTTTAAATTCCAAAATATTTAACAGAAATTTATTTCAATATACTACCTTTATAAAATAAAGTCATGGAAATAAGCTTGATGATTGATACCATCGAATGTATAGTTATTATTTTATATGTGTGTATATATTCTGTAAGTTTAATATTAACTAAAGATTTGAAATTTTAGACACATATATGCATATACCCAATATAATATCTTCTGTAAGATAAACATAAGAGAAAATGTCATTGGTAATTCATATGAAAATATGAAGTTATTATAAGAATAAACCATGAAACCTACTATGTTTTTAAATGTCATTTGTCTCAATGAAATATTTCTTGCGATGGAATCTAATAATATATAAGTTAGCTGTAAGCATACTTATTACATCGAAACTAGCTATAGTGTCAATGGAGACAATGATATATTTGAAACTCCATTCTCCAACCAAAAGAAAACCACAACCATAATAATATCTATGCTTAAATGAAAGAGTTGGAATATTGATATTCACTGGTAACAACCAGGACAGTATTTAGACTTGAACCTAAGAAGAATGCCTTAGTATAAAGCTTTGAGATAAGCCAATTACTTGCATAGATAAAGTGTGATGGTTATTGGTATCCTGTGAGGATGATGACTAGAACAGTGCCTGTATGATAAATAAGCGATAACAAATGGCCACTGTTATTTCTTGTTTATTGATGCAAACTATAATAAACGATGTGCTTTCAAAATCCAAATTTGAGAAAAGTCTATTTATGGGAAATACTATGATAACTGCCTCTCCGGTAAAACTGGGCATGGTGCGGTAGACTCTCCAGCTTGTCCGGGTGAGATGGGGTTACCTCTCCGGCGAGACCGGGTGAGATGGGGTTACCTCTCCGGCAAGACCGGGTAAGATGGGGTATGTGTTATAATAATGGAATTCCCTAAATAATACTATGACCTGATGTCTGACTTGTGAGTCTGTTTACATTATGGATAATGTCCATACTACAGTATATGAAATATTATATAGACATGTATGTCTATGAGGAAATCCAAAGACCATATTGACTGACAATTAGGAATAAATCACGAACAGGTGTGTCAAGGATAATTTTAGATTTATTTAAGAATCTCTCGTATACGTCTCTAAATTCCGATATCAAACACTATTTCGTTTGATCATCCGTCTCGAAATTCGTGCGACAAGATGAACGACAGGAACTTTTAAGTTAGGACGTCATCGAAAGTATAAGAATTTCCTTTGCGATTATTAACGCATTAGGAGACCTGTAACTAAAAATTGTGCGAAGACACAACACATCTAAACACTTACACTAATAATTTTACTTTCATTCAGAACTCCTGAAAAGATAAGAGTCTCAAAACATAGAGAATAGTTCTGGTCAAAGTAAAGTGAAGTTCAAAACAAGGACCAGAATATACTTAAAAACTAGACTACCTAAAAATGTTCATCCATATTTCAGGGAATCTCGAGGACGAGATTTAAAATAAGGTGGGGAGGATGTAACAATCCCAAAATTTTATTTATATATATATATATATATATATATATATAGGGAGGGGCTCATGCGAGAACCACCCTTATTGTGAGAACCTTGAGAACCAATGTGAACACAACCTAAAATAGCTAAAAAAACCTAAAAAAAAACCCTAAAAAAACCTAACCCCCACCCCCCCACCCAAAAACCTAAACCCCCCACCCCCCCACCCCCCCAAAAAAAAAACCTAACCCCCCCCCCCCCCCCCCAAAAAAAAAACCTAACCCCCCCCCCACCCAAAAAAAACCTAAACCCCCCTCCCCCACCCCCCAAAAACCTAAACCCCCCCCCCCCAAAAACCTAAACCCCCCCCCCAAGCTAAAATGCTAAAAACTAAACCCCCAAAAACCTAAAAAAATCTAAAAAAATCAAAAAAAAAATCCAACAATTTTTTTTTGATTTTTTTAATATTTTTTAGGTTAAAATCGCTACTTTTTGCACAAAAAAAAAAAAAAAATTTAAAATTTTTTTTTTTTTTTTTGGTGCGAAAAGTAGCGATTTTAACCTAAAAAATATTAAAAAAATCAAAAAAAAAATTTTTGTGTGATTTTTAGCTATTTTTAGGCATTTTTGGTGTGTTCACATTGGTTCTCGCGGTTCTCGCAATAAGAGGTGGTTCTCGCATGATCTTCTCCCTATATATATATATATCAACTTATGTTATTAAAAGGATACATCATGGGTAAGTTGACAAATGAGGTAGTTTTGGCAAGCGTATGAACCATTTAATAATTATAAAAATACATTATATTTGAACCTACTCTGTTTTTAATGAAACTTGGTTCGAAATGTAGATAAAATTATTCTCGTTCTAATGGCATATTTATTATTTTACAAAACGTCATATTTTAAAAGTTATACGCGCCAAATAAGTAAAGCAGTTGAATTAATATATAAATAATAAAATAATTAAAAATTTAATATTTGAATTCATACATATATTACGAATACAATTATAATTATAACTAATATAATAAATCAAAATATGAAAATACTAACTACATGCATGAGTATGCATGAAAATTAAATGCATGAAGTTAATGAAAGAGGGGACGTGGCTCAAATCGTGTAGGATCAGATCAAATTGCGTGGAAGTCAAGTTCACAAAAGTATAGTATAAATATAGACTCTCGAATCAACATATGATGTGCACATTCACTCTCGAAATTCTCTCTCTAGAATTCTATATTTTTCACCCCATAATAATAATAAAGCCCTGCCCGTTTTAAGTATTTTAACCCGTGATCACCGATACCCTGTCCAAGTGACGTAGGGCCCTGTAACGTATGTCAAGGCTCTGCCTAAATTTGTTGGGGTTCTGTCTACTGACGTAGGGATAAAGTGAAATTGGGTTACTATACTTAATGTGAGTACACTATATATTTTATTAAATAACCCAGGAGTAATACCCAAAATATAAACACCCTCTCAACACACCTCTGACACCCTATACTTTCTAAAATACACCCCGTATGTAAAAACCGAACCCGTGATACAATATAGTATTTAAATAAAATATAAAAGTTTAAATCTAGGGCTGAGGCGGGCCGCGTGAGCCCACCCCAAACCCTTACGCGGGCCGTATGAAATCTAGAACCAGACTCCTTTGATTTCTTAAGTCAAGGCGGGCCACGTAAACCATATATTAAGTTGACGCGAGCCGCGAGTGCCCTGAATTGTGGCGCAGCCTGGTGCCGCCACGTGTCCCAACACCCGTCAAGCCTACTCAATGACTCAGCAAAGCTACGCGTTGACCCAGCATTGACGCGGGCCGCGTAAGCCTTGCCTGCTATTTACGCGGGCCGCGTGGGAACCAGTTTCAGCACCTATATAAGGATGGCATCGGATCTCATTTCAGTTCGCTCACAATTTCATTCTCAATCTCACTTTCTGAATTAGAGGCATTATACTCGGGTATTATACCCCTAATTAGCGAGGTTCTGCTCCGTTGTAAGTATTATAACCCCAGTTACGCTGCCCGATTGATTTAGGGTTCCGTAACAACTGTTGTGGTTCTGCCCGACGTAGTTGTTGGAATGCCGTCTCGGGGAGGGTATCATTAATAATTTCAAAGGGTTATGATACTAACCAATGTGCATTTGTGTAAATTATAGATTATTCCCAGGAAACCCTTACGAAAAGCCTAAGACAGCAATTTGAGTAATCCTCTTTTTAGATACTCTTTTGTGAGTAATCTCCTTTTTATTAACAGTTTTTACAAAACCTTCAATGTTTTACAAAGTAATTAAGCAGTGATTGAGTCTTTGTAGTCTTCAATTACTGTCCGGTATGTTGGGGTTTTGTATACAAAATTTGTACTACCTGCGAGTAGTAAGTCGAGTATGACAGTACGTTACCATTGGACAATGAGTTAGCCAATGGGTAATATGACCCACAAGTCAGGATTGATAGTACCAATTGGAGTAATTGTGCAGACATAAACATTGTAATCGTCCTCGATACTGCTTTAATCGATAAAATGTTTCTTGATTAAACTGGGATTCACTCACCAGTATTTCCTGCTGATAAAATGTTTTAAACACGTGTTAAAGGTAACTTAGTGTGAAGCCAATAAAAGCCAGCTGGAGAGCACTGAAGGCTTGGAAAAGTGGCAATAAAGTTACCTAAAATAAAATAGATGTTTTTATTAAATAAGATAGGATTAATTCCTATGAAAAATGTATGTACTGCAAACTTGGGTTTTTCCCATGTATTTGTATTTATAAAATATGGTGGTTTACTCTGATAAAATATTTCCTAACTACGGTCCTGATGTGAAATTTCCACTGCCAAATTAATAAACACCGATACCACCGAAACTGAGTTCGCGGCCGCCCGTTCCCGGGATAGATAGGGGGCGGGGGTTGTGACATATTCATTCATATGAATGAATATAACCCAAGTGGTAGGTATGTAACTAGCGAGCTCTGGAATTTCAAGGAAAATCGAAGAGCTCCACTGGGGTTGTATTCATTCATATCAATCACTTCCTTATGTGCACCGCATCTTCTAGGAGGTTGTCAAGTGTTCTCGCCTTCGTAGTTGGTGTTTTGCGTATCTTTACATCCGCAGCCATTCTGTACATCGAATCAAACCAAAACCAAATACCTGTTATCATTGAATCAAACCAAAACCAAATAACTGTTATCATCGAATCAAATAACTGTTATCATCGAATCAAACCAATACCAAATAACTGTTATCATCGAATCAAACCAAAACCAAATAACTGTTATCATCAAAACCAAAAATCAAAATGAGGAACACATTCAAATCATTGAATCAAACCCAAAAATACCCAAATAACACATTCAAATCATTGAATCAAAACCAAATAACAGTTCTTAAACACATTCCTCGAAACAAAAACCCACAAGAAACAAAACCAAAACACATTCAAAACCTCTGTTTTGATACCCAAGACAAAAACCCACAAGAATCAAACCCACAAGAATCAAACAAAACCAAAACACATTCAAAACCGTATATGAGTTATCTAACCCGTATGAAGATAACCCTCTGTTTTGATGAACACACAAGAATCAAAACCAAAACACATTCAAAACCTCTGTTTTGATACCCTAAACCCTAAACCCACAAGAATCAAAACCAAAACACATTCAAAACCTCTGTTTTGATACCCTAAACCCACAAAAATCAAAACCAAAACACATTCAAAACCTCTGTTTTGATGCATTTTGAACAAAATCAACCCTCTGCTTTTTCAAAATCAACCCAAAATCATCGAATGGAACCCAAAATCATCGAATGGAACCCAGAATCAACCCTTTGTTTTTTCACAATATAAACACATTCAAATCATCGAATCAAACCAAAAATCAATATGAGGATGAAGATGAACCTGATCTGTTCGATGATGAAGATGTTCGATGAAGATGATCTGTTCGATGAAGATGATGATGATCTTGGGAGTTGGGAGAGATATTGGGAGTTGGGAGAGCTGTTGATGATGATAATGAAACTGGTGGTCTGCTATTAATTGTAGATGTTAAGGGTGGGGGTATTATGGACTTTTCACAACTGTCAAACGGTCAAACTGACGGAACCCTGACGGCAAGGACTCAAACTGTTATAAATTCATAAGGTCAGGGGCTCAAAAAACCAAAAAATGAATTTAGGGGCTCAGGTTGATGTTTGGCACATACCACAGGGACGCAAATTGCATTTTCCTCTTTCAAGTTCTTATAAGATTATAAAAGCTCCAAAAGGGATTAGTCTATTGTCTTTTCACCAGCGCTACACGTCTATATGGAATCCATCGTCTTTGTTCCCATTATCATTTGGCGCACAAGAACATTTAAAGGTCATATTCATATTTTATTTAAGCTTGATTTCTTCATAAATTTTCTTATAAGGGTTATGCGTATACAGAAATTAATTATCGTTTTTGGTTGATCGTATTTAACTCTTGATTAGCCAAACCGCGGTGAAGCGCGAGTTTCATTACTAGTTAGAAAAAAAATAAAAGTATTATGTTATGTCAAAGCGGATGTAGTAAAATCCGTTTTGCCCTTAGCGTTAAAAGAATAATAAGAAAAGAAGTAAAATAAATAAAAACACCAGCCACCCTCCAATATTGTCGATTTGGCGACATCTCCATTTGTCCATCCCGGTCTTTGCATGGTCCCAGTCGGTAACTGTTTGATCTGAGGTACACCAGTGAGACTATCGACTAAAAGTTGCTGAATTTTTGGTATCTGTCACATAGAAATTATAGAACTTAACAACGACGTGGTTTAGGCCGCGGTAACACACGTTTTTTAATAGGTGCAGATCTATAAGTGGCCACGGTACTACTTTTGTGCGTATGGTTTTTAAGTGAACAACAATCTTTAGGTGTCCCATCATGAACAAAATCTTTTGGCTTTATATTGTGCCAATAGTGATGATTTTTGACTTACAAATGAAACAAATTTATAGCACACCTTAAGGATATTTTTTAAAGAGTAAACTGCCATTTTGGTCCCTGTGGTTTGGCCAGTTTTGCCACTTTAGTCCAAATCTCAAACTTATTACATCCAGGGCCCTGTGGTTTGCATTTTGTTGCCATTTTAGTCCAAAATCCAAAAAACCCCCCTTTTTGACTGTTGAGAACCTCCTATTTTGTCCTTTAGTGCAGGGGTATTTTGGTCATTTATGTTTTATTTAAAGCAATTCAACAACAACAACAACAAAACCCAGAAAATGAAGAACATCTTCTTCAACAACAACAAAACCCAGAAAATCAAGAACATCTTCAAAGTTCATCATCAAAACCCAGAAAATCAAGAACATCTTCAAGAAAAAACGAGGCTCCGATCTGTATCTTCAAGAACATCATCAAACATCATCATCAAAACCCAGAAAATCCAGAAAATCAAGAACATCATCTTCAAGAAAATCAAAAACAAAAAACAAAATTCAGATCTGAAGTTACAAAACAAAAAACCGACTCAAAACACAACATCAGAACCGAGTATTTGAGGAGGAATCAAAGGAGTATTTGAGATCTGATCCACCTCCAAATTCGTTTTCAACAAATTCTCTCTACAGTCCCTCTTTGATACACATCACCACCACCACCTGCCACCACCACCACCCCCTCTCGCCGCCAAGCACCACCACCACCGCCGCCGTTCTTGGCGTTGTCGGAGACGGCACCTTCGTCTGCTGCCGCTGTCTAATACATCCTTATCCCGCCGTATTCTAGGTCTGCTAACTCATCTAAACCCAAGGAATCAAAGAATCATCCGAGCGTGAAGATTACTTCGGGTGTGCAGAAACATTCGAGAGTTGACAAGCACCGACAACCCCACTCTAATCTTGAATTCAGCGATTTGGTTCAAGATGCTTCTTCAATCAACCTTCAGGGGATACACCAAAGTCACGTTCCGTCGCCTCAAAATGAACTCAGACTCTGGCGATATTCATACACCCATAAAAAAGCTGGATTTTGACTCGGTTATGGAAGGGGTTGCTGAAGAAGGCTGGGTTACTGAGGAGGATGAAGAAGAGCTGATTGTTCAGGAGAAAATTACAGAAAATCCCTCTGAACAGGGAACTGCTGTCCAGGATGGTGGATTGGAGGATACTGGGTTTGGCGGTGGACGGTGATGATCTGTGGTGATGACGGTGGTGAACGGCGTAGAGAGAGAGAGAACTGAGAGAGAGAGATCGGTGTTGTTTTAGAGAGAGAGAGAGAACTGGGGAAGATGGAGATTTGGGGAAGATGAAAATGTGATGATGATTTACAAATGAAAAGCAAAATAAAAAACAAATTGACCAAAATACCCCTGCACTAAAGGACAAAATAGGAGGTTCTCAACAGTCAAAAAGGGGGTTTTTTGGATTTTGGACTAAAATGGCAACAAAATGCAAACCACAGGGCCCTGGATGTAATAAGTTTGAGATTTGGACTAAAGTGGCAAAACTGGCCAAACCACAGGGACCAAAATGGCAGTTTACTCTTTTTTAAATAAAAGTGGGCACAATACTAGTAATCGCAAAATAGGCGGAATATGACTAAATCAGTAAATCATAATCATCCTTATTATAGTTTATTCTTCAGGAGTGCATACTATAAGGTTAATTAGTCAGTGCAACAACGGTACAAGAAAAACTTCTCCATCAACCGTCCACAGTCAGCGCAAACCACTGTCTCTGGCACACTCCCAGTGGTTCCCGGCAAGATTAAACGGTTGCAATGATGCGGTGGCTTGTTAGCCGCAAGTTGGCCGTTTAACGCGGGCAAAAACCCCTTTTCTTTAACCTGATCCTTCCACTCATCATAATTGATAAAAACTTGTTAAAACTGTATCACCATCAACTCTTATCATCCAATCATTTGACCCACGACTTATCACAACCCAACCTTTACCATTTCCATCATAAGTAAGCATCACACATTGATCTCTTTTAAAAGCGAGTCTTCGCCTAAAGCTTTCCCGTTTTGTAACTTCGAGTGCAACATGTTCTCGAGACGTACCCAAAAGGCCCTTATCAGGGCCAAGTCGGGTAGCACATTGCTAAGTTTCTCGTTCTGGATGATATCATTATTATCGCCTATTTTATCCCCGGGATTGTTTTTCCCGACATATAACATCTCGAGCGGGATTCCAGCCTATTTCGCAACCTCTTTTACTGCTTTCGTAAATTTCCGAATCCAGTCGATGTCCTCCCCTCCATACAAAAAAATGTACTTCTCATCAGTAATCTGTCATATAACAAGATTGTCACACATGACCTAGTGGTATGGTGATTGTCAAATCCTTACAAGTAATTATGTAGTATTTAGGTACAAAAAGTAATTGTTAAAAAAAAGAGTAAAATGCCAAAATGGTCCCCGAGTTTAGGTTACTTTTGCTACTTCAGTAAAAGATTAAACTTTTTGTATATGAGTCCATGAGGTTTCATTTTTGTTGTCATTTTCATCTAATTGGCAAATTGGGTTAGAAATTTCTGTTAACTTGTCCCCTTTTTGTCGTCTTCCTCATTTAAATGAAGGGTACAATCGTCATTTTAGGCCTGAATATATTTTAATTAAGGAGAGAGGTTAACATAAATTTCTATATCAGTTTGTCAATTGGATGAAAATAACAATAAAAATGAAACCTCAGGTACTTAGATACAAAAAGTTTTTTTTTATTTTTTATTTTTTTTACTGAAGTGACAAAAGTAACCTAAAGTAAAAAAAAATTAAATATAGGTTAGTTAGATCAGATGTACCCAATTGGAAATCTTTGGCTCAGGTATGGAATCGACATCGACGAGCAACTCTACCCTCCAAGTTTCGTCAAGCCATAAAGCTTCTTCCTTCGGGCTAGTGAACGGGAAAGCCACACTTCCCCAAGTCCACAACATGTGTAGCGCGTTGGTATTGACGATCCTCCCCTGGGAATCCATTACCACGAGCAACGGTTTGCGGTTAAAGTGCCATTTCTCCTTAATGTACTTGTTCACTGCTGGATCAAGTAACGAGGGATGAAACAACGAATACCATGGCATGTTGTTTCTTATCCCCTCAAACCTGTTTTTCTTATCTTCGGACGATGGTACCGTCACATCGGGCACCACGGGGAGCCAAACCACCTCGTATTGATTCTCAGGTTTTGTTGGGTTTTGCTTTGCCTCTTTGTATATTGTGTCAAGAACCGAAAACTCTTCCGAAGGTAAGTCAAGGTCGGATATGAGTAGCAACACGATCTTCTTCCTTAATATGTCGATGGCCACCTGATTACGCGCAACCTTACTTTAGTATATTAACATAACTCTTATAAGAACTAGTATTCGTTAACACATGTTTATATAATCTAGCCATTATATATGTTTTTTATACATTTGAGTCATTAGAAATGATCTTTTTAATTGTATGTGTGCCATAACCAAGTTTTTAAAAATATAATTTAAAATTATGAATATCTCTTATATATTTACATTTAAGCTATTATATTAATCTTTTTTAATTAATATTGTTCACATAAACCTTACATTTTAATCTATTTTTATGTTTCTCCAAAGTTTTTATTAACACGTTTTTCGGTTCATTTTTCGGATAACCATTTTCAATAATCGAATAAAACCGAACCGAACCAATAAGTTACAATAGTAGGCCCTAGTCCATATATTTTTATGTTTAAGTCTAAGTTCTTTAAGTGTTTAACCCATGCCAGGAGAATTTATTATTTTTATTTTTGAGTGTTAAGTATCTAAAATAAAACATTAACATGTTTATTTAAAAATTAAATTATCTTCAACGTATTATAAAACAA
>JARYGA010057487.1:0-26735 GCA_030545235.1 Helianthus tuberosus
AGCATTAGGAATTTATTAATATCATTATTATTATTATTATGTTAGTATAGTTTAGTGGCGGTTATGATATTAACCGACCATGTATATATGTAATATTATGTCGAACATTATCATTCACCAAGAATTGAGAAATTCAATTCCAATAGAGAACCAAGATATTTTCTGTCCAATTCGTTCTCTGTTCTATATACAAATACACACACGAACACGAATACGATGTCGATTATGATGATGACTTCCGCTGTCCGGATTTCTAACAATTACAAATATTAAAGACTGTATTTTATTGTAATGGGTAAGCATGTGTATAAATGGGTTTTAGTTGGTTGTTAGAAGTACATTAATGAGTTACATTTTGTTATGATATGTTATATGTAGTGAGTCCTTAAATTTAAGGAATGAATGGTAAGTCCTTAAATTTACTCCTAATGTTGGGGAATACGATGACATGTCAAATTATCCTATATATTATCCTATATATTAATAGACAAACCTTGTGAATAGTAATGAATAGTAATAACCCCTTCTTAACAAGTATTTATATAGTTTGTTGTTAGAAAACAAGATCAGTTATCTGGTCTGCCTTAGTGGTTGTTGTGTTAGTTGGTTTCTGTATCAACCCGGGTTCGAGTCCCGGTTTACAGTTTTTTTTTAGTTATTTGATCATGTTCATCCACGTGTATGTGTTTGATGCCCTATGATGCACTGCTTTTAGCTTTTCTTTTTAGGGTTTCTCAACAGAGAAAGAGAAACTGTCACACCCCCAAAATCCACACGCGGAGTATCACCGCTTGGAGGCGTGACTGACCAGGATCAAGCCACCAATCATATTGAACATATAAGTAATACCAAAAATCATTATCAATACGAAAGGTGTTTTCAAAACCAAACATCAACATGTGTGTAGCGGAAGCATAAGTATGTAAACCCAATGTAATTAGTAAATTCAAATGTTTAGATAGATAACATGGCATCATCGATCCATGTCCCACAACGACCTGCTCCTCCCTGTGCAAGCTCCATAAGTACCTAAGGTCCTGCAAGGCATGTAAGAGAGAGTCAACAACTAGTTGAGCGAGTTCACAGTTAATAGTTCAGTATTAGTATAGCGTGAGTAGTAGTATGTTCGTTCATTACAAAGTATCGTATTATTTCCCATCGCGGCCCTCCAGGCAGGTGTGCGAAGATATTGGGGAATGTTATTCCCAAGTATTCTAGACTAGGTTTATTTGTATCGCGGCCTCTCCAGGCAGGTGTGCGAAGAGTTGTAAGTTTAGTTCGCGGCCATCATATGGCAGGTGTGCGAAGTCAGTCATAATATCGCGGCCAATCCTTGGCAGGTGTGCGAAGATCGTTCAATAAGTGTTACTAGTCTAGCAGTAGGTTCTATCATGTATGTACAGTAAATCATCAAATCCCCATTCCCCCCTTGGGAACCCCATGCCTTGGCTTGTGTGAACTCACCTTGGGTTTGCTCGGTATGCTAAGTATATGTTCGCAAGTAATCAATCCCGTCCTAAAGTATGCATGTATGTGAGATCAGTTTGTTTCAAGTTGTTCACGTATAAACATGTAACACGTAATCAGTAATCATACAAGTCATGTCTAACGTCTAACAGCAGTTAAATATTCCAGTTAACACTTAACAGAATCAATTCAAGTTACAGCACAGCTCGACGAAACACATATACGGCGAAACACATAAGTTGGCGAAACAAGTGAATCGGCGAAACACACATTTGACGAAACACGTTCTGTTTCGTCGTGATCTTGTTTGGCGAAACAGGATTCAAATTCGTCGATGGTCCTTGGCGAAACACATTCTGTTTCGCCAAAAGGCCTGTTTCGTTGATTCATCAGTTACGTCGCATAACCAGTTACGTATGAAAACCCTAATCATCACTAACAGCCGACATCAATATTAACAATCATGCAGTAATCATTTGTTCACAGAATTACATAACACAATCCTTAAAGAATCATCGTCTAGCATGCACCCTAGTTTACGTATACAACATATCGATTAACATACAACATACAACATCGCATCACCGATCCCTATCAAGATGTTAATTGTGTATTCAGTACCAGATCATAATAATCACATTCAGAACCGAGTATTTGATCGTATTAATTTTCACATAGCACCATTATATCCGACTACATCATGCCTATCAAAACCTATATCATCATCATACTCTTATAATCACAGCAGTAATACACATCAATCATATGTACAAGCATGAATCGAGACATCACAGAAACATGAAACCGATTAACAAACATACACTAACCGATTCGAGATGAACAACAAGGATTCGAGAGCTAGGGAACGCTAGATTGCCGTCAACAGAGAAGGAGAGACTCTAGGGTTTCGGTTGTTTTGATAGAAAGTGTAAAAGTGATGTTGTTTTTCGTAAAAATACTCGGAATAACGTTTTGGGCCCGTAATAGGCTTTGGCGAATCATGGGCCGGCGAAACAGCCCGTTTCGTCGAGATGAGTTTTGTAGGATATAATCATTTGAAGATTCGGAGTGTGGTTCATCACATTGTCTATTTGAAATACCAATTGTAAGTATGGTCCAATCAAGTTCAACTTAATGACCTTGATTAACCTTTTTCATGTATGCACCTACTATACCAAACACAATACCACTTGTAGGAATGTTACGTCTACATCATCATTTTACCAATCAAAATGCCGATTCCTGCTTCGCTCTTACCAACCTGGAAGCTCCGGCGAAGTCATACAACCTGTAAACATCCAAACACTATCAAAAACTTTTAACCAAAATCTTCAAACATTAGAAAGATGCCGATTCCTGATCCACGATATAAACTTGGGATCTCCGGCAAAGTCCTTAGACTATCATGGAAAACATACTTCCATCCAAGTCTTTTCAGACTTGATGGCTTTCAGTTCTTGCACAGTAGGGTTGTAAGTTGCCTTTTTATTTGCATAAAATTCTTTAACCCCCTTAACTTTCCCATTCAACATTTTCCCAAAAATTTTCTTAACATTTCCATTGAATGTTTTCTCGACATCAAACTTAGTTTTCTCTGTGTAAAACTGATTCGAGATATCAACCTTACCAACTTTCTGTTTAACTTCTTCAAATTTCAGTGATGGAAATTCCTCATCATTCACTGAAATCTTCTTCTCAACCTGTGGCTCTTCTGGCTTTGTGAAACCAGATTCATCGCCGACATTCACATCAACTTTCTTAACAACCCACACTTGGTTGTCATTCTCTTTCTTTTTATAAAAATTCTTTTTAGAACACTCACCAACCTCATAAATTGAATTTTCAAAAATTTTAAATTTTTCAGTTGGTGGTTCAACATCAACAACTTTTTCTTTCATTTTCTGAGAAACTCCCTGTTTTGTTTTGGCATTCTTTGTACAATTCCATGCAATGTGACCGACTTCATTGCATCTATAACAAGTACGAGTCTCTCTTTGATAAAACAATTCAGTTCCATTCTTCTTCTTTTCAGCAAGAAACTCTTGATTTGATTGTCTCCAGAATGGTTTCTTCTGTTCCTCTTCTGCAAGTCCACCTGACACAAATTCTGTTTTTGTTTTAGAATTTTTCAATTTTTTATGATTTTCTGGTGGAATAAATCCTAAACCTTTCTTTTTGTAGCTACGATTTTGGTTAGGTTTCTTTTGAAAACCAGAACCCGAATTATAACCCTTTTTCTTGTTTAGACGTTGTTGAACTCTTGAAATGTACTTTTTAGGTTTTTTAGTAAGATTTAAATCTTTTATTTCAGAAATATTAATTTCTGTCATTTTGAAAACCTTTTTAATCATGTCAAAACGAACACCTTTTATTGGAAACTCTTTGTCAGAGTATAATTTGTCCGAATCATTTAAAGTGTATGCAACTTCAAATGTTTCATCATCCAAATTTGCTTTCGATAACAAAAATTCTTTACTATAAGACCGTTTAACCGACGACTGTGAACTGTTGACCGACGAACTCGAACTTTTGACTGACGAACTCGAACACCCAGACTCGGATTTTGACTCAGACTCCTCCTCAGTATCCAACACCTGATCGACCACCTTTTTGATTAACTCAGACTCATGATCAGTATCGGAAGAGGTAAACGTGACATCAATGTTATCTGGTAAAACGTCAGTTGTGTCGGTTTTTAGCTTTATATTTACTGCTTTTTCAAGTTGCTCCTCGTTTGGTTTTCTAGGAGAATACCCTTCCCAAATTGGAGGCGGACACTTGTTATATCTAACAGTCGGTTTCTTACCACTATCTTTCTTTTCCTTTGGCTTCTCGTCTTGAAAAGCTTCCATACCTGCAACAGTTGGGTAAATACGATCAATGAGATAATCAGAACTAGAATAGCTTTGTAACAAACGTCTAATTCTCTCATTCTCAATCTTCTCTGTTTCCAACTCTTGCTTCCATTTAGCACTTTCTTCAATGTAAAAGTTGATAGCTTTTTGCTTTGTCATCATAACAGCATTCATCATCGTAAGTGCTTGTTCTCGTTCTGAGTTTGTCTTTTGGAGACCAGTTACTGTTTTGTTCAAGACATCATAAGATTCTTTCACATAGTTGAGGTTGAACAGTAACTGTTCCTTCTTCTTCTCATATTCAGCAATGATGTCGTCTTTTGCTATACATTCCTTGCATGCTTCCAAACACTTTGTGCAAGGCTTGATGACTTCAACAATCTTTTCAACTTCTATGATCTTTTCAACTTCGATCACTTTTTCTTCTTCTTTCACCTTCTCAGCTTCAGTAGTCTTCTTAGCAACACTTTCAATATTCTCTTTCTGAACAACATATTCAGATTTCATTTGTTGTTGTTCTTTAGCAGCTCGTTTCTCCTTCAGTTTCTCCATGCGATCTGCAAAATAGAAATGAAAACTTTCAGAAGAAAGATGAGATTTTGCAACATTAACATATTTTTCCTCCTCATCATCACTGCTGCTATCAACTGGTGTTTGATCAAACTCTACAGATTTTCCAGAATCAGCATCTGATACACCAGAATCAGACGAAGTTTGATCAAATACAACTTCTTTTTCTGAACTAGTAACATTTTGAACACTCTCATCAGAACTTTGTAGACTTTCATCCGCATTTTCTGAAATTTCTCCAGATCTTTCTGAAAGTTTATCAGTACTATCTGACTCTTCATCTGTTGACATAGACTTTTCATCTTCACTTTTCACATTCTCTCCAATAGATCTCATCCAAGTAGCAAACAAATCTGGCTCTCGGATGATCTTGGCAATGAAAGCTTTGAAATCACCCTTTTCATCAACAAACATATCCCAGCTGAAGCCTTCAGGTAATCTCTCATCATCTTGATCAACTATGCATGCTTTCCTATCAGAATATATGTAATTTTTCCAGTTGAAATCTACCGCACACGCTCTCTTGGAATCCTCAATCTTTCTACCATGAGCTGTATGTGAATCTTGTGATTGACCAACTTGTTGATAAATGGCTTTCCGGTAGTAATCGTCTTTTCCAAATGGATTCTGAGCACCACTAACTTCCCTGTTCTTGCACTCCCGCTTGAAATGGCCTTTTTCCCTGCATCTGAAACAAGTAACTTTAGATTTATCAAAACCTAAAGTAGATACACAAGCATCAAGAAAGTCATTTCTCCCGGTAATTGTTTTGAATTTCTCAGCTCGTCGAAGAACACTTGCGAGACACCATTTTATATCCATAAGTTCCATCTCTTCAGCGTCTATCTGATCGTAATCCTCTTTGGTAAGCATAGGATTGCCGATCCGACCAGCAACAAGACCTTCATAGGATAACAGAACTGAACCCAGAAGTGCCATATGGTCTTTAGCAGTGTCTTTAGAGAAACTTTGACCTTCTGGAAGATTGAGAGCAATATTGCATTGTATCACACAACCATTTCCTGTCTTGGTGCTTTGAGACTGAAAGTTTTCTGATGAATTCTTTGGATTAACACTCGGATATAATGAAAAACCACTGCTGTTTTTGTTTGAACTTTGATCAATCTTTTCTGTAGAATCCCCAGCACTAAACGCAGTCTGGATTTTCGGACTTCTCTCAGCTTCTTGAACCGGAATGCTACCTTTGTAGTACATCTTCACGTCCTGTTGACCACTTGGACTGTTCATCCTCGCGATCTTCTGTTGTTCCAGATCCTGACCCTCAATCTTTTCGATAAACTCACCAATTGATAACCCATCATAAACCCCTGTGTTTTTCAGGATCATCAAATAAGTTCCCCACTCTTTTTGCGGTAACACATCAGCTAATTTGTCTACCCACTCTTCAGACTCTTTTTTTATACTAAGCATTGACATAGATCGCACAAGGTGACAGTATCTTTCAATCAGCTTCTTTGTGTCTTCACCTGGTAGATTACTGAACAGATCAAACTCTTTCTTTAACAGTGCCTTCTTGCTTTTAATCATTTTCTCGCTACCCTCAAATTTGACTTTAAGTGCATCCCAGATTGACTTTGCAGTTTTGTCATGCTGTAGCAGAATGAAAATGTCTTCTTTGATAGCTTGTTGCAACAGACTGATCATCATTTTTTCGGCTCTATACATATCACGTTCTTCGTTACTAAATTCAGATATTTTCTTGTCAACTTTCAAATCAGTCTGTGGTAAAACATATTTCTTCAAAATACATTCCCATGACCTAAGATGGTTAGCCTGAACCCAGTTTTCGAATCTATCTTTCCACCCATAGTATTCTTCGATACTCATCAATTTCGGGGGCTTTTGAGTGGTTCCCGTCTCGTTTTCCAAATTCATGTTCTGAGCAATAGAAGATGAACTTGACGGTGTTGCAAACGCGTTGTAGAACTCGGAATCCATTTTTCAGTCACTTTCAAGCGGTATCCTTCAAGCGAAACAATTTAAACTGAACAACTCTCAAGCGAAATTCTTGAAACGAGACCCTTTGAAGCGATCCTGAATGAAGCGAACACCTTGAAGCGAAAACTTTGAAGCGAAATCGTTCAAGCAACAGTTTCTGAAGCGAAATCGTTGAAGCGACGGCCCTGAAGCGAAATAGAATGCTGTTTGAAGCGAAATCTAGGTGTCGCTTGAAACTTCAAACGAAATCTACTACTGAAATCTGATCCGTTCAAGCGAAATCCATTCGGAGGTCAATTTTAATCACTTTTAGGTCAAATTTGGCTGTGAAACTTTCAAGGATTTGTTATCTTGTACTTTTAAACAATCTGTGAGAATTTGAGATGATTTAGACCGTGAAAAGTTTCTGAACTGTTAAAAGAAGGTGTAGAAGTAAGAGATTTTGATGAATTTCGGCTAAATTTTGCAGAACTCCTCCTCCTGAGCTCTGATACCAATTGTAGGATCGGTTTGCTGATCCGAATGAGTCGGTTCAAAGGAGTTCTATCAAATACAGGTGCGGAAAACAAGTATTTGATTTAAACACAGCTGAATCTTCACTTTAACACTGATTTGTATTGATATGAACACAAATACAATCAGTTCTCACACCGGCAGCACTTCGGTATGGAAATCACACAAAAACAACTTCTGATTTCGCTTGACCTAGCATCCCTATATATAGACATTGAGATTTCGCTTGGAATGACCTGAAGCGAAATCGTTACATGTTGATTTCGCTTGAGACTTCAAGCGAAACCCTTTACAAATCCAATCCTTCAAGCGAAATCTTTCTAACTCTCTCTCATTCTCTAGTTTTACGTGCCCTGATCTATTCTAACTAGTCTAAGACTCGATACAAGACGAAGTCGACAGATGTAGTGCACCAACAAGTTTGACGAATCCAGGACCTGTTTCGTCGGGAGGTTGTATGGCGAATCACATTTGATTCGTCGGGTCCTTAATGGTCTTTTAGATCCGAATGATTTAATCAGTTAGGTTCGCATGCCACAACAAACACATAACCATGCAAACATAATACGTTTCATCATATCACAAAGTGTACAGTTACGAAATCAGGCAAGTCAAACAACTAAACAGTCAACGTCAACGTGCATTAAATGCGAATAGAGAATGTCGGAAATTCGAGTTGTCACAGAAACAAAGTGTGAAAAGGGGAGAGAGAGATGTGGGCGGTGACCAGATGTCACCACCGTCGCACCACCACCCACGTCTCCTGGTGTCTTCATATTATCTCACCCCATTCTTCCCTTTTAAACACTTTTTGTGCTTCTCAAGGGAGAGAAAGGAGGAGGCAGAGAGCATAAAAAGAGATAGAAGAGAGAGAGAGAGAGGCAATGACCGGACGGTCACCACCACCGTCGCGCGGTCACCACCGTAGCGCCACCACCACGGTGACAATCTTCGTTGTTACACTACCGGACGGTCATTGCAGCTATTGTTACCCCTTTTTTTAGCGGTGGGGTGACCGAAGAGTCACCATCATCACTTCCGTCACGATTATAGAACATTTTTGGTTAAGTGACGATGGGTTTAGTCTCATTAAGTTTCCCGACCTCTATGGCTTCGGTGGTCCTGTGTGATGGCTTTTGTCTCTCTTTCTCGCTTTAAACGTTTAGTGATGGTGAGTTTGCTCTCATCTGAGAACATTTTTGGTTCTGAGATCGCTAATTCATGTGATTTTAAATAAACGGGTTTCCATTAAAATGGTTCCCCACCGTGATGTCTTGACGCATCGGTCGGTGATAGCTATTATTTAGTTGCCTGAGACCCTATTGTTGTTGTTGCCAGCCGCCGTTCGGCATGGTTCTTGGTAGCGGCGTTTGCACAGCCGATTTTGTGTTCGTTTTTGTCATTAATAGACAAAGTAAATGAATATTGTTTTGATGTTTTTTTGCCTACTTCTGGTCATTTGAGAGCATTAAAGGGGTGATTTCTTCATGTATTGGTCGATGATGGCTATTATTTAGTTGCCTGAGACCCTATTGTTGTCGTTGCTGGCCGCCGTTCGGCATGGTTCTTGGTAGCGACGTTTGCACAGCCGATTTTGTGTTCGTTTGAACATTAATAGACAAAGTAAATGAATTAAAGGGGTGATTTCCTCACATATTGGTCGATGATGGCTATTATTTAGTTGGCTGAGACCCTATTGTTGTCGTTGCCGGCCGTCGTTCGGCATGGTTCTTGGTAGCGTCGTTTGCACAGCCGATTTTGTGTTCGTTTTTGTCATTAATAGACAAAGTAAATGAATATTGTTTTGATGTTTTTTTGCCTACTTCTGGTCATTTGAGAGCATTAAAGGGGTGATTTCCTCATGTATTGGTCGATGATGGCTATTATTTAGTTGCCTGAGACCCTATTGTTGTCGTTGCTGGCCGCCGTTCGGCATGGTTCTTGGTAGCGACGTTTGCACAGCTGATTTGGTGTTCGTTTGAACATTAATAGACAAAGTAAATGAATTAAAGGGGTGATTTCCTCACATATTGGTCGAACATTAATTGGCAAAGTAAATGAATATTGTTTTGATGTTTTTTGCCTGCCTCTGGTCATTTGAGAGCATTAAAGGGGTTATATCCTCACGTATTCGTCGATGATGGTTGTGCTTTAGTTACTTGAGACCATAACTTCATTGTTGTCGGCCGTCGTTCGGTATGGTCTTTGGTAGCGACGTCTGAACAACCGGTTTAGTGCCTTTGTTTATCTTTTTTTGGTATATGGATGATTTTTGGTCTTTGATTGGCGGTTGTGTACAGGTTTACTCATAGGTGCTGGGCAATTTACCAATTGTTAAAATTTGTTGCTTCTGTTAGTTTAATATAAACAGTTTGGGGCAGTGATGATGCACACGAATGTGCGGTTTCTGCTTTTTTGGCAAGGCAACCATGATGGCAATGTGAAGTCATTTATCCCTTTACATGGCAACCGATATGCAGCCATTCTGAGCTACTAATTCTGAGCCCTATCTGTCAATGGTATTATTGAGAACAAATGCCTTAAGTTTTATATTGTTGGTGTTACACATGAAGTTTATGTATTCAACTATTATACAACAATTTACAATAATACCTACAAGTTTCCCGTTCAATATTTATGTGATTTAGCGATCGTTTGTGTAAAACGGCTTTTTGCGATCTGGGACCGAAGGCGCAGCGCGCCGGATTGATACTCCTAGTTAGATTAAAACTTTAATTTGTGTTCTCAATTTACAAGGCTTAGATTGGTTCGAAGAATGAGACGAGAATGCTTTTACAAACACTAATCCTGTTGGCCCTGACCCAATTGAATTCGATCTGGAAACAGAAAATTAGATGAAGAACAAAATATTTGATCAATCAAGATTGACCCTAAATTAACCAAACTAAAAGTTCGAAACTTAGACCAAACCCAATGCAATGCATTTGATTTGCATTTGTGACATAGATGATGAGTTGGAGGAGAGAGAATAGAGAGATGGTATAAAAGTTCTTGCTAAATGCAAGCATTTGTGGAAAGATAATGAAGTTTGTGAGTAGTAAGATCTTAAATGAAGAAAAAGAAAGAAGGAAGAGAGTCATTAGTAAGATGACATGGCAAATTTTTTTACAAAAAAATTGATCTTGCTTTGGAGATGATATTACATACTAAACCATCGACCCAAAGACCAAAATTTTAAAAAACTGATAAAAATATTGCACTTTTGTTTTTGAAAATTGTTCTGATATTTTTCAAAACTGTTCCTGACTAACACTTTTTGGTCTATACTAAAATTCTTAAACTAAATAAAAAATATAAGGCAAATTGGAAATAAATAATCATACCTAACTCAATTTGGCCGATAATAATCCCAAGTAAGTTATTGGCTAATAATAATCCGAACTGGTCAATTTTTTTTATAAAATAGTCCGCCGTTAAAATAGCTTAACGGAGTTAATTTTTTTTTCCTAATTACAAACCGATGTTTTAGGGCTTTTGATTAAAACGAGGATACGAGTCGACTGATATAAAACTTATCTCGAGATACTGCCCCAACCCCTGAAAACGGTGTTTCAATTTGGGTGTTTAAACTTCCAATTAACAAAATTCAAGTCATTTCGAGCACAATTTCGAGGTAAATTTTACATCAATCGACTCGTATCCTCGTTCTGATCAAAAGCCCTAAAATATCGGTTTGTAATTCGGAAAAAAACTTAACTCCGTTAAGCTATTTTAACGGTGGACTATTTTACAAAAAAAATTTGACCAGTTCGGATTATTATCGGTCAATAACTGATTTGGGATTATTGGCCAAATTGAGTTAGGTGAGATTATTTATTTCCAATTCGCCAAAATATAAGTGTAAATTTTAAAACTTCAAATTCATGTAACCAAATCATACAACACGACATATGGTTATTACAACTTCCCTCACGTCCATTAATAGCCACTGGGTCGCCCAAGGCTGGATCCACGTGTGTTTTGGGGTTCTTAGACTGAGTGTAGTGGGGCGACTCCCCACCCCAAGTCGCCCCAAGTCGCCTGGAACACCGCCCCCGGGGGCGACTTGGGGGGCGACCCCCTCTTGCCCGACTCATTCTCGTCGCCCATTTCAAAAGTCTTGATTTCCAATATAGCCGTTGCCAACGGTTATGTTGGCTAAGCTTATTTTTTTTTTTTTTAATAATCCAACCTTTATAAAATACCCCATATCAAACACATTTTTACCACAATTTTCTCTCAAACTCATCAAAATTTATACCAATTTTCTCTCAAACTCATCAAAATTTATACCAATCTTCTATCAACTCATCAAAATGTATCCCCACAACATCCCTCCTTTCAACCAAAATACACAATCTTCCAATCCACAACCCGATCTGACGGACCCAAACGTTTTAAATAACCCCGCAACATCCCTCCTTTGAAGTAATTTATTTATTTTGGTTGAAGTAATTTTTTTTTAGTTGATGTATTTTTTTATTTTGGTTGAAGTATTTTTTTTTTTAGTTGATGTATTTTTTTTATTTTGGTTGAAGTAATTTTTTTTTTAGTTGATGTATTTTTTTTATTTTGGTTGAAGTAATTTTTTTTTTAGTTGATGTATTTTTTTATTTTGGTTGAAGTAAAAAAAGACTTTTATAAAAAATAGGATTTTTTTATATCTTTTACATAAAAAAGACAAAATAAATGGGTGCCACGTGTCGCAAGACGCCCCACCCAGCAAGGTTGCCCCACTACCCCTTTTTTGGTCAGAATCCTCTTATGTGACGTGGCGCCACGTGTCGCAAGACGCCCACTCAACAGGTTGCCCCACTACACTCAGTCTTAGGAACCCTGCAGCTTGGGAAAAAAATAAAAAATAGTAGAAACCTTGTATGATTTGAAAAAAAAAATAGTAAGGATTAGTGAGAATCCATCAAAAGAAATTCGATAAAAAATATTCTTGAATCACAACCGTCATTGAGTCCCTACACACCATCATCCTCCATCTCCCAACTACCTCCAAGTCTTGTCATTATCCATATTAACCTTGGCAAGATGGTGAACCCATGTAACAAATTAACCAAGACATGTTCAATAAATTTTTCGGTTTATTAAAGTGTTTTGCTTCCATTTCTACAATTAATAAGTTTATTTTATTGTCGATTTACCAAGACCTATTCTCACCCCTCTAGAGAAATTTGTATGTGGTTGGAAGGACTAGGTTTCCATCTCCATAAACAATTTTAACAACTAACAAAAAATAAAAAAAATAATTTAAAGAGATTATTAAAAAAGGTCTTTTTTTTCTCTCTCTCATAAATACTAATAAAAGTTTAAATTCCATAGAAGTAATAGTTACTGAGAATTAATTTAAATGAACAAAATTTACGTGGTAAGTTTATACTAGTAATTACTATTAAACCTTTTTAAGATAAAAATCTAAAAATTCCTTTTCTTTTCTTCTTCATGTTCTTTGATAGATTATTCCCACGAACTAAATTCATCGTTCTTCATCATCACCAAATAAAAAGCCGGATAAACTATAAACACATATAAATGCATCACGAAAAAAGGAGACAAAGGTCAAGAGAACCGCGAGGGGGGGGGGGGGGGCACATTTGTCGGTAAGGGTGACCTGCTGCAAGATTCCCACTGGTACCGGCCGCTCCCGCCTCTTGTCTTGCTTCCTTCTAAGCCCACTCCTTCCACCCTAGTAGATACAAAATTGAAAGCTGAGTGGTCTGCTTTTTTTATGAGTTGGGTGCAACACTTTTTACGCTTTCACCATACTTTCATGGCCCTCCATGTATTTTCAACAATCATGTATATTCCACTAGGTTAGAACCCCGTGTTTTACACGGGTTGATTAAATATATTTTTATATACTAAAAAAGTTACATCTTTAATTACCCGTGTATAACATGAGTTGAATAAGCACGTGTACTACGCGGCTTGAATAAATATAATGTAATCAGTTAACATGAGGCTATCAACCTGCAAATATGGCTTGTTTGGCATTTAGTCAGCGAAACGCGGGCTGCATCTTTCCTCTGAGTGGATGTTGATAGCTCGGAATGAAAAGGGGCTTGCTCCATGTGAATGACCCCATAAATTTAAGAGATCCAATTGTATTTGGACTACATCTCCGGTGAAAACAGAGGCAATTTTGCTTGGGTTTCAGGCAGTTTTGCGTTTGCACCACATCCCCATTCCATTTTGCGAGTCAGTTGATGTCGGTCATCAAACGATAGTGGAATCCTCACATGTTAGGCATGTGAGGGAAATAAACTGAGATAATTAACTTGGTTAGTCATAAAGGATTAAACTAGCAACAAAAATAAACTTAAAGGATGTTTTTAGCAAGTTTTAAACATTAAGACTGGAACCTGCAAGTTTGAGGAAACATAAAGAACGTTTTGTGCAATTTACTCGCAAAATAATAAACTAAAGATAAGTGTAAAGATTATATTAGAAGATAAATATAAATATAGAGATATAGTTATAGATAAACGTCGACTTAAAATATGGGATAACTTGATAAATTATTTTAAAACTTGTAATTTTTAAGATAAAAATAAACATAAATATATGGCAAGAAAACTAAAAAATAGATGTTTCTCGTATCGACACGTGTCCACCAATTAATTTCTTTTATTATATGTATAGATAGATTGTTTTTTGGGTTGCAATAAAATATTTTGTCGTAGCATATAATATAATAACAGAAATGAGTACCAACTGATAGTCCTTTTAGTTGGACCGGGCTAGGTTATAAGTGGTAGTTGAAGCTGCTTTTATAGAATAGGCTGGGCCTAAAAGATAAAAATTAAGCCCATTAATACTCCTTGTGGCCACCACCCAGGCATCCACAACGACTTAGTTTTTACTTTCACATCGAATTATATATTAATTAATACCCAAAAATATAACACAATGTCAAAGGAAAAAGACACAATAAGTCATAAAAAAAAAAATAATGCAAATATAAAAAAACACAATGATAAATTAAAAAACATAATGATGTAAATAAAAAGTTTAAAATCTACAAGTTAAACATCTAAAAACAAAAACTAAAGTCTCACCTCGTAGAGTTCGATGAGACGGTTCTAATGCCGCTTGAATGAGGTCAATCAGAGTTCGTTTGATACTCTTTCTACAACTTCTTATTTTTAAGAGACTTTGTATTTGATTCTAACTCATATAATACAATCACTGGTACTAGATATTATGGATCTAATCGTTTATAAAAAAAGTGAATAGTTAAAACTTAATAATAGCCGGAGCACAAATCCTATCTAAATAAAACGTAAGGACTTATATAAGTTATTTATTTAATCCTAAATAATATTATAATATCTATACTTTCTTTGTAGTTGGAGAGGAAAAAAATCAGACGCTTACAAAGAAAAACATTAAACACGTTAGTAACTACAAGCTTGCAACAAAATAAGAAAAAACCATGCAAGAAAACTCGTTGGTGGTCAATGACGACAACAAATCTAAGGCCATAATGTAAGTGGCAAGAGACACCATAAAGGCTATAGTAACAAGAGTTACGGTTGCGGCGATAGGAGCCACGACTGTAAGGGCAAGAACAGTGGTTGTGGATTTTTTTTCGTATTAGTGCACATTTGTAGTACTAGATAGTCCATATAGGAGCCACTAGGGATAGTCCATATAGTTTGAGACAACCACTTCCAACATTAATCAACCACTAGTCTAGGAAATGTTAAAACTAACATACACTTTTATACATAATAGGTTTCTAAATGCGTACATCCTCCAAACAAATGAGAAACCATGTAAACCCATTTCTGACAGATTTAGTTTTGAATCCACCATTTCTATCATAAACTGACTTGTGAAATTGTATATCATATGGCATGTATGTGAAATTTGTATTATGATAATCATGAACGTGAAGACGCGAAGGCGTTGAATGTACTTAGAGTATATATTTTTGACTGATCATTGATGACCCTAGCCCGACGCATCTCTGGTTGGACGAAAACGACTAAAAAGTTTGTGAAAATATTATCTTTTATGATATATGGATCATTAACAGATAATCCAACGCAAAATAAAATTTTCCGACTAATCACCAATGGATCTCGCTCATCACATATCTGGCCAATAATTAATAATATCTCATCTTCACAATTTTTGAAGATCTATGTTTTTTTTTTTTTTTTTTTTTTTTTTTTTTTTTTTTTTTTGTCAAAAAGTTCATTTACTTTCAAGTTATATAATGGATGATAAGATATAAGGGGTATTACTTAGTTTTAATGTGTTGTTATAAGCGGTATTAAATGGTCGTCTATGATTGTAATGAGTCATCACAACTATTTAAATGGTCATCTATGATTGTAATGAGTCATCAGTCATCACAACTATAATGGGTCATTTCTAGGAGCCTAATGCATACATTGAGTGATTATTGTTTGCAATGGTCCATAACATACATAAAATGGCATTTACGTATTTTTCGGTTTTAATATGCTATTACAAGTATTAAAGATCTGTATTTGATTGTAATGGAACCATGTGTATATAAATGGGTTTTAGTTTGGTTGTTAGAAGTACATTAATGAGTTACATTTTGCTATGATGTGTTATATATAGTCATAACATGTCATATTTGGGGAGCATATGCTTTATTTTAGGTGGTTATTATTTGTAAAGATTCAGAATACGTCACTTGCCAAACATGGTTAAGCAACCGGCAAAACCAGTCACAAAACAGTTAGGTGGTGTTTGTTTTTTCTGCTGGAAAACCTCTTCTGCTGAAGGCCACGTCTGCAGACATCTGCAGGAGAAGAGGTGGACCAAATGTCTGCAGGCTGCAAGGAGAAGAGGGTTTGTTTTTTTTTTATATAAAACCTCTTCACCATTAAAACACACACACAACAAAACTGATCTCTCTCTACTCTCTCTCTACAACCTCTCTACAACCTCTGCACCACCGCAATCATCATCACCGCCACCACTTCACCACCGTCATCATCACCACCGCCATCATCACCACCACTTCACCACCGCAATAATCTCCACCGCCATCATCATCAGCACCGTCATCATCACCACCGCCATCATCATCATCTACTCTCTCTCTAACAGATCGAGCTCTCTCAGGTGCGTTCTTGTATGAATTATCTTTGTCTTTAAATGTAAACCAAAAGCCCTAAACTAATTTAACATCTCCTACGTATTCAATTTTCAGGTTAGAGTTTGGGGTTTTGATTGGGGAAGATGACAAGGTGCAGTGTATGTTGAAATAATATTTGATTTCTTAAACTTTTCAAATAGTGAGCTTGGCTCACCGAGCAGGGGCGGAGGTGGAGGTTGTGTCGGTGCAGGTGGAGGTGGTGGTGGCGGAGCAGGGGTGGTGGTGGCGGAGCAGTGGTGTCGGTGCAGGGGTGGTGGTGGCGGAGCAGGGGTGGTGGTGGCGGAGCAGTGGTGTCGGTGCAGGGGTGGTGGTGGCGGAGCAGAGGTGGAGGTGGAGGTGGTGCCAAGAAGAGGTAAGAAGCTTTGTTTTATATCTTCCTCAGGAAGAGGCTGGGGAGAGGTAAAAAGCACTTCTCAAAAAAACAAAACAAACACTCTTCTGAGGCTAAACCTCTTCCCGCGTCTGCACGGTGCAGACAGAAGAGGCCAGGAAGCTCTTCTTGGAAAAAACAAACACCACCTTATTGAAAAAGTCATATGCAACTATTTAGACGTAACATTTTTAGCAGTGGGATAAACTACTTGCTGTAGCGCGTGATACGGAAACGAAGATCAAACACGTTGATTCAAAGAATACCCGTGTGTTCTTCCCCAACCCCCAAATTGCAACCCAAAGGCCACGGAATTTGAAGTGAAAAATTCAATAGTTTCAAAATTCAATTCTGATCATTCATATTACTAGAGGGACATATAAATAGAAACCGAAATTTGAAATGGGCCTAAAAAAGATAACGGGCCAAACACACGGCCTAAAACAAAATGCCCAAAATAGATAAAAAAACATAAAAATGCAAATAAGTAATAGAAATAAGCGTTTTTTGGCCCGGACGATGACCCAAACCGCCATAGGCGGTTTGTAGCAAGATGGAACTCGTTCTCACGTTCGTTTCTCCTGGTCGCACGCCCAAAATGGACCCTCGTAGCCCAAGTTAGAGCCATTTTAGTGAAGCCCCTTTTGTTACGCGGTCTTGGGCCTCCAAATACAAAATAATCCGTTCCTCCACACTTGGGCCTGCATCATTCCCCCCTGGTTAGACAAAATTCGCTCTCGAATTACCAACTGGTTCATCATCAGAAGAATCTCCATAATAAGGCAACAGATGCTTCACGTTAAACACTTCAGAACAACGAATGTGACTAGGCAGCTTCAGACGTTATGCATTCGGATTGATCTTCTCCATGATTTCAACTGGACCAATCTTCTTTGCTGATAACTTGTTGTATTCCCCAACTGTAAAACGATCTCTCGTCAAAACAGCCCAAACAAAATCACCTTCCTCGAACTCAACATGCCTACGCTTCTGATCAGCAGCTTGCTTATACTTCTGATTAGCTTGGGTCAAATGATCATACACAGCATTATGAACTTCATGTAAACCCTCCACAAAATCCTGAACTTTCTTTGGAACAGATCCAGAAACAGGAAGAGACATCAAATCAAGTGGTCCCCGAGGCTGAGATGAATAAACTACCTGAAATGGGCTATATCCGGTGCTCCGATTAACAGCATGATTATGAGCAAACTCAGCTTGGCACAATTTTTGATCCCATGCTTTCACATGATCACCAACCAAACACCTCAGTAAATTTCCAAGTGACCGATTAACAACTTCAGTTTGCCCATCAGTTTGTGGGTGATAAGCACTACTAAAGTTGAGTTGAGTATTCACCATCTTCCACAAGCTACGCCAAAAATGACTCAGAAATCGGGTATCCCGATCAGACACAATAGAAGAAGGTAGCCCATGCAAACGGTACACATCACGAAAAAAGAGTTGGGCTACATTAACAGCATCAGTCGTCTTCTTGCAGGGAATAAAATGGACCATCTTAGAAAACCGATCCACCACAACAAAGATGGAATCATTACCTCTCTGAGTACGAGGTAACCCCAACACGAAATCCATACTAATATCAACCCATGGCTGTGAGGGGATTGGCAAAGGCATATAGAGACCCGCATTCGAAGCACTATACGGACGGAAGTACCGATCACCGCTGTGTTGGGCGGAAGTCAGAGACAAACAACTCGTTGGCCCTGAACTAGTCCAAGAGACTACTGACAAGATAGCAAAAATACGAGACCGTATCAAAGCGGCTCGTGACAGAAAAAAGAGCTACGCGGACAGAAAACGTAAACCAGTATCCTTCGAGGTCGGAGACAAAGTCTTCCTGAAAATCTCACCTTGGAAAGGCGTAGCTAGATTCGGGAAACGCGGAAAACTAAACCCGAGATACATTGGGCCATTTGAGATTCTAGAAAAGATTGGTACCGTCACGTACAAGTTGAAACTGCCAGAAGAACTCAGTAACGTACACGACACATTTCATGTGTCGACTCTCAGGAAAAGTCCGACCGTTGATACAGTTATCATTCCAACGGATGAAATTCATATAGACGACAAACTCCAGTTTACCAAAGAACCTGTTGAGGTTATGGACGGGAAAGTCCACAAGACAAGGAGAAGTCGTATTAAACTAGCAAAGGTCCGCTGGAACTCACATCACGGACCCGAGTACACCTGGGAACGTGAAGATCAGATCAAGGCAAGATATCCCCACTTGTTCGAGAAGACTCCTGCAAAGGATGACTCAACTTGAATTTCGGGACGAAATTCTTTTTAACGGGGGGAGAATGTGACAAATGGCAATTAACCAGAAAATCCGTACAAACTAATCACTATTTTATTTACATAATCTCATGCATTTAGCGTAATTTAATTACGTAACAGTGTCGTTAATTTAATAACAAGGTTAGGACATGAAAACAAAGCTAAAACATATTATAGTTTTCGTCGTATGGCGAAACCAAGCAAACAATGTCCTAAAAGTGTTGGTAGAAAGTGTTGTGTGCACTATTCACGGTTACACTATTCCATGCCAGCAAACCGTGAAACTAGACCAAAACACTGAAAAACGACACTCGGATGACATAACTGAGTCCATTTATATGAGAAAACATTATTGTGAAAACATGATTTACCAAGAAACAAGACTTTCCGGTATAACGCCCTAATCTCAAAAATGTCCGTTTCGGCTTAAAATATAGTATTTTTTAATGCGTCCGAACTTATAACAAAGCATTTCCGGGACTTCGGAATAATGTCAATTGATGAAAACATACTAAAACAATAAGATGATACCAACGGAAGATTCATAATCACAAGTTTCCGGCGTTACGTCGCTATGCGCTAAACTAGTCCGTTAGCGGTTCGATGAACTAGTAGGCGACATTTATGGTCACGAAACAAGCAAACGAAGAGTCTAGCGAACTAGTTAAGCTAAATTTGGAACTCGGAATCACTTCATACAACTTCCGGATGCAAGAAAACGACTTACGGAAAATCTTGTCGGTACGACATAAAAGTACCGTAATCGAGCCGACGACGAAACGAAAAGCGTTTTAAGTATCAAAACATGATTTTTACTAGTTTGGTAAACTAGTTAATATTAATTTTGAGTCCCAATCCGTAATTACCCTACTAATGATGTACTTAAATTCCTAATCACTATAATTAGTTTAATGACCAAAATATCTAGTTCTTTTAACAATTTTAACCTTATCTTTTATAAAAATGTTTCATATTACCCCCCCCCCCCCCATGTGGGCCCCACTTTGATGTGGTGATGACTTGTGATGATGAAGAAGTATGGTATGGTTGTGGATGTCTACCAATTTATGCAAAAGAGTTTATAAAATGGATGAAGTCCATTTTTGCAATTATATGACAATACCCTCACATTATGCACACCATTTCTAAAAATAAAATAAAAAAAAACCCTTCCTTGTGCACCTTTATTTACGGCAGCCAACACCCCCCATTTACCCACCTTTAAACTTTCATTTACTTCTCTTTTGTTCACTAAAAATAACCTTTCAAGATCATTCAAGTAAGGGTTAAACTTGGAGCATCATTAGGAGCTTTTATTGGAGCTTAACTTTCTTCTTATTTTCTTATTTAGTTGTGCAATATTGTAAGTCTCCTAATCACCATTTTTAAGCTTCATTTTACTAGTTAATCATAGAAGTACAAGTTGATGATCTTGAATTTAAAGCTTAACATAATCAAAAACCCTAAACACAAAGCTAATAAACACTAAATATGAATATATTATGTGTTGATTTATGTTGTTTAGTGTTAATATGTTCATGTGTTCATGATGATTATGTTATTTTTGTTGAGATTAGTAGCTTAAAGCTTATGCTTATGATGATCTTGTGAATTATATCATGTAGTATTTTATATTCGTGTTCATCTTACCATCATGAACATAAATATATGATTTAAACATGAATATGTTTAAATCTTGTAAGATCATCATACTCACTTCCATGAACTAATTATGTATTTAAAAGATTTCATAAAGAAACAAGAGTTTAAAAGGGGTTTACAACCTAATCTTGGAAGATTAGTAGACTTTGATTTTACAAGACTAGTTAAAAGACTTGATTATTACTAAATATCATCATAAAAAGCCTTGTAATGAAAGGTGTTAAAGGGTGAAACTTGATTTGAAGTTATTGCAAAAATGATTTATTTAAAAGTCTAGCAAAAATATGAAAATTATTTGTCATAATCAAGTTGTTAAAATATACTTGTTATATTCATGGAAATGAGGGATTAAAGTGTATATTATCATGTAAGTAAAGTTGAGGTATCGAAAAATTGATTGGAGAATTGATTATTGATTTAAACGCGTTTTTGTAACGTGGGAAACGTCATAGTTTAGGGGAAACTATGGCGAATTTTTCTAAAAATCTAATCGCGATTAAAGAAGGGATTAAAGGGGTGATTAACAAGGTTAAACGCGATTAGTGGTCATAAACGTCATTTTGGAAACCCTAATGAGAATATTTAAGATTTAAATATTCAATAAGGTTCATGAACTTAAATCTATTCTTTTACATAAATAAAGGACTAAAAATGTAACCATATAAGTATATGTCATTTTTGGTAAAAATGACATATTTTCGGAAACTTGTTACGTACATGCAATATGTGCTACTTATGTGTATGTATTAGATACCCATAGGGTGATCAAAATAAATATACATACATGTTCCCACATGGTCCAAGAAGTGCTAGTAAAATCGGACAATTAAATAAAAATGGCCGAAATGGAAATACATAACACTTGATGACGACAATTTGGGCGTATCGACATCGTAAACAGGTTACTACAATGTCGAGTCTAAAAATAACATATTTTTAGACACTAAAGCGAACGTATAACTAAGTGGTCGAAAACAAGATCCGGAAAGTCGAAAACTATAAAAATTACCAAGTATTTTTCATGTGAAAAACGAACTTATTAAGTTATATGCTTGGTGAATTTTTGGTATAAATGTCAAGAATATATTAAATGGACTCACTAGAAAACTAGGGCTAGGCCCAATAACAAGAACACTAGGGCTAGGCCCAATAACAAGAACACTAGGGCTAGGCCCAATAACAAGAACACTAGGGCTAGGCCCAATAACAAGAAAACTAGGGCTAGGCCCAATAACAAGAACACTAGGGCTGGGCCCAATAACAAGAAAACTAGGGCTAGGCCCAATAATAATGATGACAAGCGAAAACATAATAAAGAATTCAAGATGAACAACTTGTACGAGGTCCGAAAGACCTAGTGTCTAATAAAGTTAGTACACATGTAGGTTAATTACATATACGGACGCTCGCTACGGTATTACATACAAGGAACGCAAATTTGTGAGTTCATGTCCCTCCTTTCACTGTTTTCAATGTTTTGTTTTCAAAAACATCGAGGGGAAATACATGTTAAACTATGGGTATGTTAATTACGGAGTAGGAAACAGGGTCAATGTGCATAAGTAGGGAATACACACTAATAACCATTAATCACGTAGTGACCAAGGTGCAAAAGGTGTAGATCTATTGGGCTTGAGGCACGCCCCACTCCTAGTTGTTAACCGTGGAGTGCTTTTGTTGATCCCAATGCGAACTAAGTGTCTATGGGTTGGTTATTCTGCTTATGGCGCATTATGTCAGGGGGCTAGCTACCCACTGATAGATCTTAAACAGACTCCATGATTTTAAACCAGGACATACCA
The DNA here is from genome assembly GCA_030545235.1 of Helianthus tuberosus. Taxonomy (NCBI): domain Eukaryota; kingdom Viridiplantae; phylum Streptophyta; class Magnoliopsida; order Asterales; family Asteraceae; genus Helianthus; species Helianthus tuberosus. The sequence goes on from JARYGA010057487.1 coordinate 22,651, forward strand.
TGATTACAAGATAACAAGTACTATATTTCATATGATATCAAATACTGCATGAACTCGCTCAACTTTTTGTTGACTTTTTTAAAACTACATGTATTTCAGGAAACAGGTCTTGAGCCGGTGATTCACTATGGGATTCGGGAAAACAAATGACAACGATGGCCACTTTTGGTAGGGTTTGTCTTTTATATTCCAACTTCGTATGGGTATATAGGGGACAAAACCTCACTATGTGTTGTGTCAAAAACAATCTTTTGTTATATGTAAAATAACTTAGAACTATGCTTTGTCAAACGTTGGTGAACTTGGAAACTATGTTAAAACTTGTAATTCTTTTGTGGAAAACTAGATATATATGGCATCGTTGTTGGTTCATGTTGTTAATACATTTGGATGCAATGATTACCTTTCTTACGTCACACACAATACGCTTCCGCTACTAGCAGGGTGTGACAGAATGGTATCAGAGCTCCGATTGTAGTGAACCGGGGAAAAACTTTTATTAAAGTTTGGTCTACAATCACCAAAGGGCTCTCACATGAAAACAAAGTCGTTAACATTACAAAAGTGATTTCAAAAGTATGACAAAAATGACAAAAGGTTTTCATTGTGTCACTAAAACCTAAGGATCTATCACGCGGGCTCAATCACTAGTAACGAATATGGATCAATACATGTTTAGTCTATAAGGAATAGACTCGAAACACTAGGAATTACATGTGAAACACGAGAACAAAAACAACATGAGATTTAGTGATTATATATATAATGCATTTATATATGTGTTGTACGGAATATTTTGCCATGAACGAATATAACTTTGACTACGAATCCTATTATTACACTTGACTCATGTGATGAGAATGACGACCTCGCGTCTATTACGAAGCTTATGGCGGGCGTCGTCCCTGAGAGAGACCCAAAAGCATTGTTCCCATGGAAGATGGTTGATTTCCCTCGGATGGTATATGTACGGCTTCGGTAGTGACGACGAGGCGGAGGTGGCGGCCTTGGACAACAACCCTACTAGTGGGACGAGGTCCCTGAGGCTCATACTAATCGTGATTGATGACACTCTCATCCAGACAAGGAAGATGAAGTACTCATCTTAAAGGTGCCCCTCCAGTTATTATTATTACGGATTCTTTTTATTCCTATTTTGGATAACGTTGTGCCCTTTCACGAATAATGACAATGGGCGTGAGCACGTGGACCATCACGAAGGTCCCTTCTATGTTGAAAGTATATAGACAATAGTGTCATCTCTTTGACTGATCGACTGCTTGAACGAGAGAATGCTAGGGTGACCATACAAGACAATTTATTATTATGGGGGCCCACGTAATAACAACTTGTAGTGTATGGGAATCCTGGTGAGCTCTGCGGGTCAAGCTAATGATCACTAGCCATAAGAAATTCCTAAGTTGTTCAAGTTTCTATCTAGTGGAACACTAACCGGAACGGTTACTATAACACTCTACGATACAGGAAGACTACACGTATTGTTTGCACTTAACATTCGATCTATAATACGAGTCGTTTGAGACTAGTCATCGAAAGCAAACAAAACTCGTTAGCCACTCATGGAGGATTTTCCTCAACATTATTAGATTTCTTGTACATGGGCTGGTTCCTTGGTGTCCATGACACCCTACCTTATCTTAGTTATCGGAAATGATTACATTAAACTCTGTCGTTTGATATTTGTCTTATTCTAAGGGATGATATAGCATGAGCCATGCTACAACCCCTTCCTTGCATTATTCGACCTCCATGGAAATTATAACAATCTTGTTGGAGCTCTTGGAGCTCAAGGGATATCAATGTATTCGTCACACAGGTTAGTGACGAGAAGGATTTTCCTACTTTGGACTATCGAGATCCATGAAGTATGGAATACACGTTGTAAATTGGAGACGACCGTTTGGTTTCTCCTCCTCAACGAATTACCTCTTTTCCCACATAGGCATATGGCCAATACACGCAAGAGGTACTATGCATTTTGGTTTGCGATTATTCATATTATCATGGTTTCAAACATGTATGAACAATGAGAGCTTGAGGTTTCCATGACCAATTATTTTCTTGATTCTTAGGCGCATAGTAGGCTATATCTGTCCAAGTAAAAGCCTAGACCCCATGATACTATGTATCGGAAACAACGTGGCGGCGACAAGAAAATCTACGCCTAGAAGAGGGTCAGTTAATCAGCGCCCTACTATTAATGTTGAACTAGAGGTCATATGGAACGACATGAGGTTGTCGAGTCGACACTAGTGATGGTACTGATAGTACCGGTAGTTCAAGTGGTTCAAATCCCGATGGGACGAGAATGAGTGGCAATGCCACACTTGGAGATGCAATCACACCAGATTTAATCCTAAGGCTTTTCCGGGTTATAAGCCGTGAGACCCCATTGATACGGAAGGTGCGGTGAGTTCTATCCGCTAGATAAAGACAAGGAAGTCAGTTAACCTTGCTAATAAATGTACTCCTAAGCAAACGTTTTGGTAAACGAATAACCTTCTGTTGAATGAGGTGTTAACTTGGTGGAATCTCCAAGTGCAAACTATAGGGAGTAATACAGCAAAGAGGTTATTATGGGAAGAACTCAAGAATCTTAAGCGAGAAAAGTATTGCTCGTTAGTGGAAAAATCCCAAGGTTGGGAACCGAACTCTAGAACTTGATCATGATTAGAACCAATGCCGTTGGTTACCCCCGATACGTCTACGATCTCTCAAGGATTGTTGCATATTGGATAGCACCCGAGTCCAAACACACTGAGCGTTACTTTTGGGGTTTAGCCATGAGATACAAAGCTGACATCAAGAAGTACGCTAATAACTTGTCAAAATTCTGGATGAGATAAGTGAAACTTTCACCATGAGGGCACTTGCAAAAGTGACAAGAGTAGCAGTGTGGTGAGACTTGGCACAAAACAGAAACTAATGAGTTAGCTATATTTAAGAATGAACGAGGTAGTTTTTACCATGGCAAGGAGGTCACTACGAGCATGGATGGTTAAGGATGGATCAAGCTAGTGAGTAAGCAAGTCTAGGGGTACTTTCTACTCTACAACCAGCATGTATCAATTGTTTTGATACCAACGTCGGCTTAACTTAGTACCTTTAGATATCAAGCATATACACGAACTAGAGTCATGTAGGTTAGACATGTCTTTCTCGGACAAGTTAGCTAATGGGGAATTAGCAGGAGTTGTGTGAAGTCATTAAGGGTCGTCGATACGTTTCCTACCAACTGACCCGTTGCATCCATTTGGACTGATACCGGTGTCGGTATTAGTTTCACCCCCTAGAATTCAAATTATGCTGGTCTAGAGTCAGGTAAGCGAGACGTCCTTCCCCCATCTCATATGATTTGGCCAACGATAAATTAGTTGAGTCAGGAGGAGATATTAAAGGATGCACACTCAAACTTGGAGCACGGAAATTCAGTATCTACTTCTCACTCATTCAAATGGGTTGTTACGACTAAACCCCTGGCATAGACTGGTTGGCCGACAACCTAGCAGAAATAGTTGCTTCGAGGAAACTATCCTCTTCCCCCCCCCCCCTGTTTGACGAGAGAACATATTTTGGTGCACGGAGAGAAACACGGTACACGGTTGCTGATCAGCAACTGTATGAAGGCTCAGAAGAGTATGAGAGCAGGATGCATCGCCTCTCTTGCCCATGTGGTCGACAAGAAGGCCGAGTAGCGCAAGGTGGAGGACATCCTTGTGGCAAGGGAATACCCTGAAGTCTTTTCAGGAGATTTGCCGGGACTACCTCCGCAGCGACAAGTCGAATTCAGTATTGATCTTGTGCCAGGAGCTGCACCGGTGACGAAAGCTTCATATAGACTCGCACCCTCGGAGATGCAAGAATTATTCACTCAGTTGCAGGAACTGCTTGACAAGGGATTTATTAGACCGAGTTTCTCGCCTTGGGGAGCTCTGGTGTTATTTTTCAAGAAGAAGGATGGAACCTTTCGTATGTGCATCGATTACAGAGAACTAAACAAGCTAACTATCAAAAATCGATATCCTTTACCGAGGATCGACGACTTGTTCGATCAGTTGCAAGGT